>JAUPMG010000001.1:22086728-22122401 GCA_031762675.1 Pachysandra terminalis
ATATTATTAAAGTTTAAAAATAACATTTATTTAAGTACTTATGAAAGTTTAGGGGTAAAATAAGTATTTTAAAAATATTACTAAAATCGAGAAATAGCTTAACTCATAAGAGCTCGAGAGAAGCTGCTATCAACAGCTTCTCCTTATGGGTAGCCTTCCTCTAGTGCTTATGGGTGCGCTACCAAACACATTCAATTTAAAAAATAAAAAAAAAAAAATGCTTATATAAACTATAAGCTGCAATAAAACTTGTTGAAACCGGGCCAAACGCAACATAAGAGCAATTTTAATTATTGAGATTTGCCTTAATTTGTTTTAATCCAATGAGAAGTTTCACTATACAATCTCATAATTTCTCTAATTATTATATAATTGCTCATTCTTATTATTTTAGAGAATCACAACCTTTTTTGATAATTTTGCTTTTTGGCACTTTCAAATCCTTCCAAGAACCGACTATGAATAATTCCTAACCTAATCCCACCTAGTCGCTTTGAGTCGGTCAAGTTTTAAACAAGCCATCCTTTGAATAATTGAACTGCAACCCTACAAATAAGAACTCCTAATGTCTTCTTCGTGGCCAATTTATTTCAAAGCTCATTTCCTCTTTAGTAACACGATATTGCACTTCTGATTACTTATCATTAGATGCGGAATTTGTAATAAATTGAAATTCGAATGCTTTTGATTGATAATACAAGAATTTATCAATACAAATACATCAATGGAGATATTTCCAAAAAATCTGTTTCAAGATAGCCAAAGCTGTTGTGCAGTCATTCTATCAAGAATGTTTCCTCTCAAATATGACATGTGAATAAAATAAAGACAAGAGCAAAGAGAGAAAAGAGAAGAGATGTCGGGTATGCCAATAAGAATACACACCACAGAACAAGAAACCTCAATAATCAAGGGGCACGAAGTCTCTATTACAAGTCTTTGAAATGATCAGACAAGTTATAACTATTTGTGTCTTTCACGTATTTGCGAATTATATGTGAATATGATTGAATCTTCTCACTGTTCGATTAGTGTTTTTACTCGAATGCATGCTTTGCTATTTATAAAGAAAACTATTCAAAATATCCTCTAGATCAAGACATGTGTCAATCAGACATATGTCTAGAGAGACGTTTAAAAATTTCTCCACGCACAAAATGCACGTCCAAAGTCTACAATAGCAGCAGCAAGGAGAGAGAGAGACGGTTTGAAGAGGTGGACGAATGGAATTCTAATGGGATTTTGAGTGAATTTATAGAGGTTAGAGGTTGTGGGGTTGCAGGTTCCAATGTATTAATGGAGGATTGGGATGGATCTCAATTGAAGTGGGCGGTGTTAATGGGGATTTAGAGGTGGAGCTGGTTTGAGGTTTATTGGAGGAAGAGGAGTTGGATCGAGTTGGGGTTTGCAACGGGAGAACAAGAAGAGGAAGAGAGAAGGAAAAGGAGAAGAGAGAAGAGAGCTTAAAGGTTGGGTTCAGATCGATCGCTGAGATATGCACCGGATATAATCGCCATCGAAGGGTGGTCCGCCGCTAGATAAGTATCGCCGTCGAAAAACGACGCCAGATAGGAGTTGGAGGATACCACCATTGCCGTCACCGAATTGAATTGAATTGAAAAAACAGTTGCTTGCTTTGAGAAGAATAAATCGGAGAAAATGGATTGGTTCCGGCTCCTTTTTCTTCCTCCTTTTGTGCTTACCGAACTCTCCTTTTAAAAACCTCTTTTGCAATCTTCTAAGATCCGAAAATTCCTCCTCCCTAGCCTCTTACCCAATGCTTATCCCCAATCTCTATCCCAAAGAGCAAGAAAAGTTTTGCAAAACTCTCCTGCATCGTTTCCTTTTCTTTTCACTCTTTTTTTATTTTTCCTTTCTTTCATGCCATCGAATTCCACTCTATTATTTTCTTTATTTTTTTTTTTCTTTTGTTAAATTTTTTTTTTTTTTACTTTTAAACCATTAAGCTAAGCACCTTAATCCCAACTGCAATTTTTCAATTTAATTATTTAAGATATCTATTAAATACCTCGTATATACATCTTATCACCAATCTCGGATTTTGACCGAATTACAATCACTTTATAAGTTCTATATGAAAAGGTAAAATCCAGAACCAGAATATTTTTCTGATGTCTAGAAGTCTCAAATTTTACCCAATATAACATTAAGGGTAAAACGATAATTTCCTCCTACGATCTCAGAACAAGAAGATTGTATACTCATTAGAACACATTTTCTACCTAGAATTCACCTATACAATCAAAAATAGAATTTGGGGAACGAAAAAGCACATGGTACCCACTTAGGGTATTTTAGTAATTTCATAAATTTTGGGTTTCAGTGAGAATTTTGGCTCAGATGGATTTGTGAATGAGAATTTAAGTTCAGGATAAAACGATGCCAAGCTCAAGCCTCCAGAAATTGTAAAGATAAAAAAACAATTATTTTTGTGCAAATTTAAATGTCTACACCCCTTTTCTTTCCTTAACATTTTCATTATTTATTATAAAACTATCCTAACAAGTCTAATCTAAGTCTAATCTAATTTTAATTTTAATCCTAATTTAACTCTACTCCTAATTTATTCACCCTTTTTATTTTTCTCTTTTATATATTTTTTATTTATATAATTTTTCACTTTAATCACTTGAAACCTAATTAGGATTTTAATACCAAAAATACCCCTCATATTATCAAACTTGAATTTTGACCAAATTACAGCCACTTAAATTCTACATGAAAAGGTCAAATCTGGAATCGAAATATTTTTTGTAAAATCCAAATCCTAAATTTTACCCGAAACGATATTAGGGTTAAACGGTAATTTTTTCATATAATCTCAAAACTAAGTGATAGCATACTCATTAGAGCACATTTTCAACCGAGAATTCATTCATGATATCAGAAATGAAATTTCGGGAACGACGAGGCACATAGGATCCATTAAGGATATTTTGGTAACTTCATAGATTATGGGATTTGAATGAGAAATTTGGCTCAAGTGGACGTAAGATTGAAATTGAGATCGAAAATGAAAAAGTATCAAACTCAAGCCTCCATAAGTTGCAAAGATCGAAAAGCAATTATTTTTCGTATAAATTAGGGTGTCTACACCGCTGACATTGCAATCAAAGTGCGAACGCCATTCAGTGTGCACATGCATGAAGTAGTGTGGAGCAAGTAAACCACTTTATGAATGATATTGAACTTGTCGCATGTCCAATGGGAATAATTAGACCACTCGATCATCAATGCTAAAAAAACACTCCCTACATCATCACATAAACTGCCAAGTACAATATAACAAAGGAAGTGCTTCGTATCATAGTTAGCAAAAGGAGAGTTTTAACTCCCTACTAATTCCCCGGGAAGCTCTTTTAGACCCAAGGGACTTTTTCCTAATGCTTAGGTATTTGTTGAAACTTCTGAAAGTTGTTTCCAACGACTCTACTTCATGAAGCTGATTTTAGTGAAGCAGGAGAGACTACTACGAAAAACTGTATTTGCAAAAATCAGTTAGCGGTGTTTATAAATTTCAGTGAAACTTTCAAAAACAAATTTACCCTCTTACTTCATAAGATAACAATACCAACAATATCCTTACAAGAGCATTATTTTATATAATTTTTCTCACAAACCAAAATTTATTATCCGACGACTTTGATTCAAAGCCCCTACATTTGTAGGAAGCTACTCCAAGCAGGCCCTAACAATGCTAATTCTTTCTATAAATAATTGTATAATAATAAGTTCTAATCCCCCCCTTCCCTCCAGCATCTAGTACACAGCACCTTCAATCTCCAAGAAAACACCCTATTAATAGTAACGTGTCTCAAGTTCCTTCCATTCTTTAGCTCATTCCAAATGAACCACCATACCTCCATAGAAATAAATGCAACATGTTTCTACGAAAATATGTATAGGTTGATATAACTAATGGAGGTCTGTGATGCCCCATTGTATATATATATATATATATATATATATATATATGTGTGTGAGCTCCAAACATAGCATTTATGTCCTGTCCCCAAGGATTGGTTCGTTTCACCAGAAATTAAGCAAAAAAAATATACTCCAGAATTTTAAAGTTTTTCACTTGTCTGTTTCATCAGAAAATTTTAAATTCTGAAAAATATTTACTGATATCCAAAAACTTGAAGGAAAACAACTTCCGCTATTTTTTGGCGGAAGTTATTTTCCGCAAAATAAAAAAAGGAAAAAGAGCTTCTTTCACCACTACCACCCCACCACAACCGCCACACTACCACCAGGACACCACCATTTATCTACAATGTTCATTTTAAAACTATTTTTCATCGAATTAAACAAAATCTAGGAAAATTTTCGAATAGCATCCAAACAGTAGGAAATTTTTTTTTTTAAATATTTTCTCCCGAAATATATTTTCCTATGAAAATTATTTTTCGGTGAAACAAAAAGAGCCTAAGAATTTTGTCTTCTTTTCCTCGGACAATAAGCATTGGGCACAGTTACCATACTTTAACAGACTCAGGCACCTCAATACAGAAACCAACCAATTATACGCATCCAAACAAAATGGATTTCGCTCCGTGTCCTAGATATTTTCCTCTACCCTCTCGAGTAAAGATCCTTACCCACACACGAAAACAAAGACAAAAAATCACCTCACTGATCAATCATAAACCACTCCGCTAGACCTGAAGCCTGAAAGAAAAAATAAATAAAAAAAATAGACCACTGCACAAGGATTCATGAGATTGAATTTTAATGCCAGCCAAAAAAGGAAAATTAAAACAAAAGAAAGAAAAAGAAAAGAACACTACAGAAGGATTCATGAGATACTTGTACTTTAGGAATAGGATGTACCAAGCAAAGATTGGTGTAAATGGCCCCGCAAATCTGTCAGTTTGGCCTCCATCGAAGGGAATACCTCATGAGGCTAACTGGACTGTGTTTCTAACCACTTTGATCAACTGTCAGGCTCTCCCGCTCAAGAACTAGAGGTCCCCGGTTCGAGTCCCCGTCATGTATCTGGGATTTACCATTTCCCCACTAAGTTGGGTCGGGGGTTCCACGTCACCCAAAAAAATGATAAAAAAAAAAAAAGAAAGATATCAATCTGCAACTTTCAGCAGCAGACAATTAAGGAGTTGACCTAATAGCTCTATGTGGATTAAAGGGACTCTGAATCAAATTGTATAAATCACTCTCATTTGACATGGATTGCAATATCATATAAATGAAGATAACAGGAACGTACCCTCCAAGGGTGTTTTAGCACTGATACATCACATATAATGCTTCCACGGTCACAGGAAAGCAATAACCGCACGTGAGGAATGCTTTTCCAACTCTCCCCCAGTGCAGGCTTGGTTGTACCTCCTTCTCCACCCACCGTATGATTAGTTACCTTGCTCATGGTCACAAGAAATATTAGTGGACTGCTAAACCATTATTTTATTACTAGCACTTGAAACAAACTATTAGTCAGTGGAATTACAGCTACAATTGATAATGACATTGACTTCCGAAAAGTTTACAGTAAAGATTCTGCTAATAAACACTTACAAGACTGTTGATAAGGTTGGGTCGAACTATCTTATGCTTAAATAATACAGGTGGGGTAAATAATTTCACTTCAACAGAAGAAAATCTTTTACAATCTGAACCAGCCATTGATTTGGCAAGATCTGAGATCTGGACCGAACAAGGAACTGTTCTGACTGATTGAACCAAGAGTAGAAAAAAAAAAAAAAGGAATTGGACAAGTAGAAGAGAATCAACTTGGCAAAAACGAAAAGGACAAAAAGTTCATAATAACTACTGATGGAAAAGAAAGTAATATGAAAAAAAAAAAATTACTGTTTCTCAATAGGAAAGTTTAATTAAGAGAGCGTGAAAGAATCCTAGCAATGTTGGAGAGTCTGAAACTCAATTTTAGCAAACAGAATGGTTATTTACTTATGGTTGAACAAAAAGCAAGTATTAGAACAAGAAAAAGTCTGCAGAAGTGTGCATGCAGTTCAATAAATTACCACAAAATGCAGTTTACAATAGTTCAACTCAGGTTAGTTGAGTGATCAACACATTGTCGTTCAAGGTGCTGGCGTAGGTGACCTTTAAGGGACTAGGCAGTATTAGCCTAGTCAAAGCAAACTAAAACAAGTGCAGGCGTAGGTGACTTTTCAGGGACTAGACAGTATTAGCCTAGGCAAGCTAAAACAAGGTGCCTGCCTGTGCGTTTAAGCAGTTTGCCTAAGCAACCAAGCCACCATCTAGGTGTGGTAATTGCTTTTGCTTGCCTAGGTGACAGGCGGGTCTAATGCCTATAAATTTTGACAATTATGGATCGAACACTTATCAACTCACCTTCTCAACTTATGTTCAGCAAGACAGATTGCCATTTCATAAAACAAAAATTAAAAGGAAGAACAAAAAAACTGGAAAGAACAACTTCGGACTCCAAAAACTTAGTATGGGAAAGCTCAAATCTTTTACCCAATAACTCCACTAACTACCTTTCCAAACTTGGAAGCTTAATATTACAAACAAAAATAGTATGAATAAAAATTTGGAAAATCTTATTTTGTCACCTAAACAACGCACATAACAACAAAAAAGTACGCCTATTTATATTAAGATAAAAAATATTAAAGTTGTATTTGAACCTCTCCCCTTGAGTATATACTAATTATTAAATGACAATTACTATCTTCAAGATAAATATTGATCAAAAAAAAATTATTTACCTTCAAGATAAACGAGACAGGTGATCTGTTTAACAAATGAATATATTTTCTTTTAAACACTTTATAATTGATATACATGAGAAATGCACAGAGCTTGGTCTACCAATCTAACGGCAACTAAAAAGTTAGTAAAGAAATTAATTAATTAATTAACATCATATCACGTAATTTATTGACTTTTTTTCTAATTTTCATGTTAAACCTTAGTTCATTTTATTTTTATTAAAATCTAATTAAAGTTCATCAAATTGTGTATTATTAATTTGTAAAACAAAAGAAATACCAAAAAAGCTTAAAATTTGTTCTATATATATACTGATAAAATACAATTTCTTATATGCAATCTTTACCCCCTAGGATTTTATGAGAGATGGACAAAATGCTATAAAATATTTTGAAAGGATCTAAAAGTAATTTTCAGTGTCTATGGTAAGGATTCAAACAGCCATACTCCAATGTGAGATTTTGTAATTATAGATATAATACAAAAATAAAGAGAGAGGAGAAAGAGAAAAACCCTTAAAAAACAAAATAGGAGAGATGGACAAAATGCTATAAAATATTTTGAAAGGATCTAAAAGTAATTTTCAGTGTCTATGGTAAGGATTCAAACAGCCATACTCCAATGTGAGATTTTGTAATTATAGATATAATACAAAAATAAAGAGAGAGGAGAAAGAGAAAAACCCTTAAAAAACAAAATAGGAGTAGAAAGAGGAAGAGAGGGAGAGCATTAAAGAAAAAGAAAAACAGAGAGAGACTACTGACCCTACTTGTTTGTACAATGCACTGTAGATAAATTGAATTCAAGTTACCAAGGAATCTGGTAGGATACACTTGGTTAGGAATTAAGTATGATTATGGGAATTTAAATGCGTAACTTACCGGTACAGAGAGATTATACTCGTGTGCCAACTTCTTTAAAAGAAATCCAACAGAACTCATAAAAGAGCGTCCTGCACTTTTACAACAACCACGTTCTCGTGAGCTTCTTACATCTTATTCTATACATAAAGCTAGTTCTGCCAGGTAATATTAGTGCAATATGAGTGTGTTGTGACGATAAGACCTACCATAAACATTTGACAAAGAAGCATGCACAATAAATCTATTGTGAGCATGCAGATGGTGACAACGAACCCTTTCAATTTCAGCCTTCTGACCATGGGTATACTCCTAAATTGAAGCTCAGAGTCTCTCTGCAGACAAAATATATTAAGTGATACATCAAAAGGGGTACTGTGCACTCATCTATAAGCCAAGCAATCTTGGATTAGGTGTTATGTTCAATTTGAAGATATAATGAACCAAGCACATTACAAGGTTTGATGGGCTAGCCAGTTGGTAGTAACTACTAAACTAGTAAGATATTTTGCAGTGTGTACTTGTGTTGGAATTTAGGTGTTATCCTATGGATCTATAGACTAATGTCTGGGTACCTAATCATGCTCAAGGTCCAAGGATAATGGTTTCAAGGATTGGACTGGATCGGATCGGCCAGTCCGATCCCAAACCACGATACAACAATTGTATCATGAGGCTTTGGATCGGACCGGTCCAACCGATACCAATCTGGACCGGTCTAGTGATTGGATCGGCCGATCCAACCGATCTCCATTTTTTTTTTTTAACTTATAAAATAAAGGATCCAACTAGTATCGGCCTGGATCAGTCCGATACCGACCGATCCTGACCGGTATCACCGTTCCGGCAACCGGTATCGCCAGTCCGACCAATCCAAAAAACAATTTAAAGATCCAACATATGGATCGGACCAGGTTCAGCCAACCAGTACCGGATCGGGATCGGCCCGGACCGGTCCAATCCAAGATCCCGAGAAAAAAAACCTTGCCAAGGATAGACTATGGATCAACAAAGTGTGGGCCTGCAGTTGCGTAAAAAGGAGTCGTCCATCAAGACAGTTACAGATTAAACTTTCATAACAAGGCTTATAACTCAACCAACCTCATACAGTGTTGTTTACATATCATCAGTTGACAATGGACATATTAACTATATGCATTATCAGAATAACAAATAGTGCCACATATACCATTCCTAAAATTGTTATAGCGGTTACCTAAGTTATAATTAAATCATACCTAGATTTAACTCATGAATCAGTGCAGATGTACTTATACCAAGAGGAGGCAGTGCATATCTGATGGAATGGAGCACTTCCTTCAGGTTTGAAGAATTGAGCAGACAGATACACACACAAAAAAAAATATATGTATATATATATATATCAAACATGGTTAAGTTGTTAAAATGTTCTCATAAAGAAACAACATATACATCGGATAAGGCTGCGTTTGGTCCGGCTTCCTCTAGTGCTTACCCATAAGCACTAGAGGAAAGTTACCCATAAGGAGAGCAGTTTCTCCCAAGCTCTTATGTGTTAAGCTATTTCACAATTTTAGTAATATTTTTAAAATACCTATTTTACCCCTAAACTTTCATAAGCACTTAAATAAATGCTATTTTCAAACTTTAATAATAATTTTATAGTACCTATTTTACCCCTAAACTTTCATAAATGTATTTACCAAATGCTATTTTCTTCAAACAAACAGTCTATTGTTGCTGTGGATAAGTGCTCCCAATGAGCAACTTATCCAACGAGTGTTTATCCATAAGCACAAGCTGGGCCAAACGCACCCTAAGTGTTGCTGAAATAGATGTGTGGTAAGACTAGGAGAGATAAAGTAAGAAACAAACATATCGAAGAGTGTAAGCATTTCCCAAATAGTTAATTAGATAAAGGAAAGTAGGTAAGATGGTTTGAGCATGTAGAGCGAAGACCAAGGAAGGCAGCTGTGAGAAGGTGCAAGAGGACACTCATTGAAATATCTAAGAGGGCGAGAGGAAGACCAAAAAGAACCAAGATGGAATCAGTCAGAAAGGATTTGGATACTCATAATCTGATTGAATTTGACAAATTGGGATGGGGAAACAAGATTCACGTTGCCGACCCCAACTAGTTGGGATAAGGCATTTTGTTGTTATTGTTGTTGCTGAGGTGTTTGTGAATGCTTCGAACGGTTAAAAAATCATGCAAGGAAAGAAGATCATCCTCATATAAACACTATTTTAAAGGCTTACAATTAGTTAAGCATTCCAGTGTTATCCCATTCCCCTTCCGCACTTTGGGCAGAAAATGGAAGAGAAGTCATTCATCAAAAGGGAAAAAAACAATAATAATACTTATGTACCACCAAAGTGATCAAAATCAGAAGTTCTTCCTACCGATAGCAGAAGATTGCATTTCATAAAAATGGCATACTGCACTTGTTCTTTAAGTTCAAGTAACAACAGCCTCTAATCCTCTTAAGAGTACCTATCAACCGCTTATAACTGATGCAAAACTCCACCAAGTATGATAAAATAAAATTAAAAATTAAATTAAAAAAAAAAAACATTGGATGTTTTGCACAGAAAGCTCTAACATAACCTAAAAAGAAAGAAACTAGCATCTTCCTTTTCACACAAGCAATTTTTTTACCTTCCTGCAAATAAAGAATAATAACTTGACCTTAAGAGGTGCATTACTAGAGTAAAACTGAAACAATAGAAACTATTTCTTTTCAATAGAAATATATCTGCTAAATTCAAATCATTTGATGGATGAACTCTTGAAATCTATGAACGACTCCATCCTCTAAATTGGACTTAATCTATATAAATATGGGGCCCTGAAGAAGTGTTGGAGATGGTCTTAAATTGCAATTCCAAAGATATCTACCAATTTTGTCATATACCAATATTATACCTTGATTTCCATGGATAAAATTTTCAAGCATTTAAAGTTCCCCTCACTTCAGTTATTCCAGTCCTACATAAATAGTAATATTCGTATCCCGTCTACCGATCAAAAAAAATATATATATATATATTCGTGTCCCGTCAATACCTCTAAATCAAAGCTCCCCTATATGCTCCATTCAATATTTCTTGGGAAAAAACACACCATCTGCATCTCAATGATTTTCTTCCAATCTGGTAGACAGCAACTTTGTATTCTTTATTCGCCAATCCCTGTAATCATGATCATAAGAATATTTATTTTTCATGCAAGGCCTGAACCTTCTGTAAGAAGTGTTACATGCAAATACTATACACCACTAGCATTCGATCCAAGTCTCATAATCCAAGATATTGGAACCATGGGACAATCGCAAATAATTATGTGAATATTTTCTCAAGAAAAACAACACCCAACGTCCCTCTAGTAAGTTTCCATTCCAGCTACACACCATGCGATTGTCCCATGGATATTGGAACCATGGGACAATCGCAAATAATTATGTGAATACTTTCTCAAGAAAAACAACACCCAACGTCCCTCTAGTAAGTTTCCATTCCAGCTACACACCAAATCGCTTTGGGGATATCATCATATCACCGTTACTTGTCCATCTTCAAGCTCCTCTTAACTTCAAAGCCACCAAAATCAAAGAAGCCCCCATAATCAAAGTTCCTAAGCATAAATACCACAAAATGTCAAATAATATTTCCCCAAACACTTTAAGTATATGAATTCGGGGAAGAGAGATCTTCAGTTAAATTAATTACCCCAAAGCAAAATTCATGCAGCTCAATTGGTGACAAGCACCTACGTGAAGGGAGATCCCAAATTAAATCCAGTTATCTACCTTCTAACAGTCATGAATCCTGAATAAACCAATCCTGAATTCCAAAAGGGATAACCTGATGTTTCATTCCTTCACTCGTAAAGATACTCAATACCAATGATATGGTCATTAAGGTAACTCGACCAGAAACCAAAGCAAGTCAATTAAACAATAGTGATATAAGTCTACAATCTTTGCTTACATATAAATATTAACAAACACTCAAATGAATTTGGTAAAAGAGCCAACGTATTACATTTTTAGATTTCAGTATATCAATAGCAATATATTATGAGATAGATAAAAAACTAAAACATATATACAAGAAATAATCCATGTGCTCCACTGCCTCCAAGAATTGGGGTTATAAGTGACGAGATCAAATCAATAATAAGCAACCTAACCTCACCAGTTCTGCTCCTTACCTGAAGCAATTCTCAAAAATTTATTAACATGAAACTAGATTTTGAAATTATATCACTCGAACTTGTTTCACTTGGATAAAAACCTGGGATCTCAATTTGAATTCCAGCTGATGTAGTACATCCAACAGTGAAAAGATGTCAAACACAGAGTGACATAATATGTTGCTCATTACAGTTTCCAGATTCTTTTCTTTAGCCTGCAATAATGCAATTAGGAGGGGTAACAAAAAATAAACTTCTGTAGAATCCAACATATAAGGTCAGATTAGTACAGGCCAATTAAGAAAAACCAGAGAGAGAAAGATACAGTAGTAGGAATTATGCAAACTCCATTGCATCCCTGTGCTATAGTTCAGTTCACTCAAGGTGAAAACAGATTGAGGTACGATTTAGACAAGCTATAGCTCAAACACCATGCAAATTTTTTATCAATGTTGACACTACTGGAAAATAACTTTAGACGGTAGAATAAATAATGTTGATTAATGGAAAATAACTTTAGACGGTAGAATAAATTGTAAGTGATCCAGAATTACAGTTTACTAAAATCGGACAAGAAGACTTCCTTTTTGTTGTAACTTCTGGCAAGGTAGTCAAAACATCAAAAACCTAACTGTTCATATACACATTAACTAAGTGGTTTTACGGACCAAGGATATTGATATTTGAGATTACAAGGAAAAACAACAGATTTAAGCTTCACGAATTTGGTATGGATACAAAATGCTCGAACGATGGAAGGAAAATCCTTTGGGCTGTTTCTTTTTTTTTTCCCCCTTCTATTTTATTATTTATTTGAGAAACACCAACTTTTATTAATCTAAAGGCAGAAGCAACAATGAGATAATAACTGGGCTGAGCTAAAGAGAAAAATGAAACAATAAAAGCAAGAAAAGAAACTAAAAAGTAAATCGACAGTAACCTCTCTGCCCACCACATCTATGCTACCCCATCTGCTATCTGTTAGCAGATCTATGAACCTAAGAGAATGAGATAATTATCAACATCTTTTGAGTTGTAGCCGATTCAAGGCGTGGCATTTAGTTTGATACTTCATATGATGTCAAACCTCTTTAAAAATGGGGAAAGGGGAGAGAATAAACAAAGAAACCAAAATAATGAAGCAGGTAGAGAACAATTTTGACCTCTTTAAATGTACAGTCCAAGCGTCGATCAATGGAACATGCAATGCGTTTAGGGGAAAAAGAGTTGCACGTATCTAAGTACATAACGCAACCCGTGTCCTTGTCTGCAACATTTGAAGCAGCTTGTAGGCAAACCTGAACATGTATGACAAGTTTAGAAGATCCACTCTCAACTGAAGTATGAGCAGACTATCAACGTTTCAAAGCTCACTATGTAGTAGGGGTGCAACTCGTTTTGGTTTGGGTAGGGTTGACCTCAACCCAACCCCAAACAGACCACCATGAAGGTCAACACAAAACCAACCCGATTTGAAACTCGAACTATGAAACCCAAAAACCAAACCAATTTATTTTGTAAAACCTAAATCCAACCCAAACTGCAATTTCAGGTTGGCTTGGGTCAGGTAAATTCGGGTTGATAAGCACAATCACAGCTTGAATCATATATTTGGCATTAAACCAACCTGAACAATCTGCAAATATTTAGAAAATCAAATCTAACTTACCCAACACATTTAACTACAACAAAGCACATTGCAATTAAGCATTGTTATCAAACCATAAACCAGGGCATATTGCAATTAAGCACTATTATCAATTCCGAGGTGGGTGACACGAAATCAAGGTGTAAATTGCTTTACCCTGATTTCGGCGACACGTCAGCGACGTTTGGGAAAATATTTCAAATTTCTTTCGGTGTTTCCTCCATGTCGAGAGGGGAAATTTTGAATCTTTTTTGAATTTTTTTTTTAAAATTAAAAAAAATGTTAGACATTTGCTTTTGCATTTTTTTGATGAATTATTATGTATTTAGACACTACTTAAGATTGTTTAAAACTTGGGGGGAAAACCCATATTTCCCCAGATTTCTCCATCATTTTCCCCATATTTCTCTTTTCCCCCTCATAAATATGGCACTTGATAACTAGTTGAATATAACTTTTAATTGACTTACATTCACTTTTAATTTGGCTTAATTAGATGTAGCATCTTTTTTTACAGCTTACAGACCCGACAGCGTGTAAGTTAAATCCCCTCAAGTAATACCTTTTAATATGTAGGCATTTTTTTGCATTTTTTGATGTATTTGGATGCATTCAGGCCTTAATTAGACGTGTTTAAAATTTGGAACAAAAATTCAACAAAAATCTATTGTTTCCCCACATCTTCCCGACATTTCTCCTTTTTCACACCATGTCGCCAACATGTCACCAATGCCGCCTGGCGACATGCCAGGCAACATCAACATGGCAAACCTTGCCATAAACACGAGGCTAGATTGGTTATTAAACCGTAAACACTATTATGGTTCAGGCATCAAGCAACAATATTAAGATATGTTTCCCATTTCAGATAAACCCCTTAATTCAAAAATTTACATACTTCTAATATATATATATATTAACCGAGCTAATTTGGTTTGGGTTTCAGGCTGGGTCGGGTTACCCGAAACCCTAACCCAAAGCCGAACCGATTTAATTCGGGTTGACTTTTTTCAACCCAAAACCAAGCCAAAGTGATATAAAAACGAAACAACTGAAAATCGGGTTGCGTCGGTTGGGATTCGGGTTAGCCCGACCCAAGTTGCACCCCAACTATGTAGGCAAGTAGCTTTGGGATAGAGGACCAAATTCAAATAACCTTTTAAAGCTGTGAAAGCACTTTAGAATTCATTAAATAGAACCACAGTTTCTCAAAAACAATAAACTTCTTACTTGTGTTTTACCAGAAGAAGATGACCCAACTAGTTCAGTTAATTGTCCCTCGCGTAATCCACCTTGAAGAAGCAAATCAATCCTGACAAAAGCAACCACTTAAACATAAGAAAAGCTTTTAGAAGCACCATACTTTAACAATACATACGTTACAATCAAATTATTTTGCTGCTCAAAATACCCTTCACAGCCTGTGGACAGGACATGCTTATTTTGTTGAACATCCTCAAACAACTCCAAACCATTCTGCCATTGTTGATGCATACCATCTATGATAGAGAGGATTTGAGTGATTCCCTACTTAAAAAGAAAATTATAAATCACAAGTACAACTCTGTGCAGGATTATAGAAGCAACAATATATAATTCATAAAATGCTGCAAATAACACTAGCCTGCTTCAATTCCTCTGAGGTAGACAACTGTTCAGTGAAACCAACTAACTTGTATAGGTCATGAACAAATAAGTCTTCCACTGCATAAGATCCACCATGGTAATAGAAATAATCAACTACGTCAGTACTTGTGCAAAAATTGCAATAAGTTCAAATCAAACTCTTTCGAGGATACAAACAAAAAATCATCAACCCATGCCGCAAAAATGCTTCAGGTATCCTGTTTTCACATTTAAGGTTATATATATATATATATCGAGAGAGAGAGAGAGAGAGAGAGAGAGAAATAGAGAGAGAGATTTCCTGTTAATATCTCCTGCGTCAATAATCCCCATTCAACCTCAAAACAACAAACCCTACTCAATTAGATTAAACCCACAATGAAATGCCCAAAAATATAAGCGAGTTCATGCTGCCTAACAGAAAAAAGACAAACTGCAATCCAAAGGCCAATGCTGAATTCACCTCTGAGTCACAACAAACGAAACCAGCCATAATCCATCAGCCTTACTATTGCAATTTTACTTAATTTGATATTTGAATTCGAAACTTTGAATTGAGTTCAAAGCAGCAGTGAATTTCTCACTGCAAACTCAAAACAACCAATCGTGATCAACTCTATTGGTTATAGTGATTTGTGAATTTCATTCCTGAAATCTCATGCAATGCTCTTCCCCCCGAGCCTTTTACCAAGTGAGAAAGAATTCAGTTGAGCCAACATATTGGAAGAAAGCTTTAAAGCGCGAACTCGTTAGCAGCGTTACGATTAAAAGAAACCAAGAACCCTGAAGACCTAAATATCACATAAACCAATGAAAGTGGCTTCTCCTACCATCTTTGCTAATTACAAGAACAACGTAAACGAGACAGGAAAATTCAATCTCCAGGGACTTCAATGGAGGCCATTCCCTCATCTACTTCCTCTTCAACCGCACTACGGTATAGAAACAGTCAATCATTTATATACTTAATTGTGAAGTAACCATTGAAGATGAGCTTGGTGGGAGGCCCGCTCGAGCGAGTTCTGCAAAGTAAGCAGCGTCAGCGCTTGGCCAGCCTATAACCCCTCCATAAATTCTTGCGTACTTATACGTATCGCGGCGAGCGACTCCCACCGCTCGCTTTGTTTTCCTTACTCATTAGTTTAAGGCAGATTTTGTACTTAATCGACGGGCAAGTATATAGTATCACGGCTCGAGGTGATTCCTTTTCTTTTAACGATGTGGGACTCTGATGTTTCAAAATTTAAAGCGAAAACCCAATTTGGAGTAACTATTCTTGGTTCTACGGTCTGCTCCGGATCGGAACAATCTCAACGGTCCAATTTCAAACCGTGATACAAACTTTTGTATCGCAAGGTTATGGACTGACCAGTACAACCAGTCTGATATGTTTTTTGTTCTTTTTTAACTTTGTGCATTTGATAGTCAAGATCGGTTTTGAATTGGACCGGTCCGATACCAATCAATTCAAATCCCAAACCGTGATAAAAGCTTTTTTATCACAAGGTTATGGATTGGACCAGTACAACCAGTCTAATATTTTTTTTTGTTCATTTTTTAGTTTGCGCATTGAATAGTCCTAGGGATGACGTTAAACGGGTAACCCACCCCTAATGGTTACGGTTTGGAACCCGTGAGTCAGGTTAGGGGCAAGTTAGGTTTTGGCTCAACCTGTCCGAACCTGCCCTGATTCTCCCACCTTGTCATTCAACTATGTTTTAAATAGATATTTTATGTATAAATCTTTATTTCATAAGTAAATATATTTAAATTATTAAAGATTTAACGTAACAAAACATTTATTTTTAAAAGAAACTTTTAACCCGATCAAACCCGCCCCACCCCGCTACCAAGCCCGATAGAGCTAGGAGCGGGTTTGGTATTAGGGGGCTCCTTTAACGGTGGGTTAGGTTTCGTCAAAACCCACCACGTTGCCAACCCTAGATAGTCCAAATCGGTTTTGAACTGGACCGGTCCAATACCAATCGACTCAAATCAGTAACGTCGGTTTGATGACTAGTCCGATCTAATCCAAATCGGTGTTATCAGTTTGGTGACCTGTCCGATCCGATCCAAATCGGTATTACCGGTTCAACAACCAGTCCGATCCCAACCGGTGATAAAAACTTTTGTATCTCATGGTTATTGACTAGGGCGGCCCAAGTGACCCGCCCAGCTTGACAACCCGGCCCTATATGTGGACGGGCTTGGACAAGGATTAGTAGTCCATAGGGTTGGGCTGGAAATTAAGGCCCAATTAGCTTTTTGGACCGGTGTCAAGTTTATATTAGATTAATGCTGCTCGGCCTGAGGATGCAAAGACGGATAATAAGTAATATATCAATTTTACTTAAACTTATCATCATCCTATCGTTATGATTTAGTAGTGAGAACTTTATATATTGCTTGTGGAGGCCTGGGTTCAATCCTTAGTAGCAATAAAATAGTAGTAATTTTGTTCCATTAGTGTAAATATGGGCGGACTCGGACTTGGCAAAGGATACTATGGACGGGCTTGGACAAATATTGTTAAACCCAAACTGAGGCCGACAAAAGTACTCTTATATATAGAATATGGCCCGTTCTGTTCACACCCCTATTATGGACTGAACCAGTACATCCGATCTGATATCTTTTGTTTCTTTAATTTGTGTATTGGACGGTCCAAACCGGTTTCGATATTGTCCGGTCCCATCTATTTTCAAATGCAATTTTTTTTTGGTGAACATACCAAAAAATAAATCCTTAATTTCTTATTATAAGATTGGCATTTTAATATAGGTGTGGACTTTCCACAACAAAGGTTGTTGGATCCAATCCTACTGAACAAGTTATTTTTGTTCAGAGATACATGTTATTGGAAAAGTTTGAAATGAGCTAATCATTAGTTCTTTAGTATTACAAAAATAAATAAATAAATAATAATAATAATAATAAATAAAAAAAAGAAGTCATGGTTGTCTCTAATCTCACCAAATCAATCTACAGAACCGTCAAATGCATTCTACAGTGAGGTATGGACCTGTTTGGCGTAGCCTTTTACAAATGGAAAGGTCTCAATGCGAAGGGTTTTGTTAAAAAGGACTTTGAATCAAAGTCATTGGTTAAAAATTATGTTTGGTATAAATAATTTTAAACTTGATAAATATTTTTGTCTTTATAAAGAAAGTGTAATACAAATGAAAATGTGATTTTGTTATTTTAAAAATTTTCCTTAAACTCGATAGCTTTATTTGTCTTTTTAACGAATGTGTAAT
The DNA here is from genome assembly GCA_031762675.1 of Pachysandra terminalis. Taxonomy (NCBI): domain Eukaryota; kingdom Viridiplantae; phylum Streptophyta; class Magnoliopsida; order Buxales; family Buxaceae; genus Pachysandra; species Pachysandra terminalis. Next base: position 22,105,038 of record JAUPMG010000001.1, read on the forward strand.
ACAAATGAAAATGTAATTTTGTTATTCTAAAAATTTTCCTTAAATTTAGAACACGACTTATTGCTTACCATAAACGCAATTTTTAAAAGTAGTCTTACACTTGCTTCATCAAAATGGAATTCCTGAAGAAGGACAGCAACTTTTATAAATGTTACCAAACATCCAAGTATTGGATAGAAATCCCTTTTAGATATAATAAGACCTTCCTAACCCTTAAGAAGCTACACAAAACGAGGCCTTAGTATGTGCACAAAGCCACAATAATATTCTAACTTTATACGGAATTAGATTATTCAAAATCATTTTCCAAATAGTTTATGATCTTCATTGATTGTATCTAGATAATATATAACAATAGTTAAATAAGATATAACATATATACTTTCCTTAATTAACACAATTGTTGTTAGATAGCAATGATATATATTTTCATAAAACTGTGCTTATGGATAAGCACTCATTGGATAAGTTGCTTAATTGGAGCACTTAACCACAACAACAATAAACTGCTTATTTGAAAAACATAGCGTTTGATAAATATATTTATTTAAGTGCTTATGAAAGTTTGGGGGTAAAATAAGTATTATAAAAATATTATTAAAGTTTAGAAATAACATTTATTCAAATAGGTATTTTAAAAATATTACTAAAGTTATGAAATAGCTTAGCCCATAAGAGAACAGCTTCTCCTTATGGGTAGCCTTCCTTAGAGTGTTTATGGGCACTTACCTATAAGTGCTACGTTGCTACCAAACACACTTAATTTTAAAAAGTGCTTATATAAGCTTAGAAGCTACAATAATTTTTTATTTTTTTTGGTAAAATAGAAGCTACAATAATTACTTAATAGAAGCTGTGTCAAACGCAGCCTATACTCTTTAAGACTGATTATATTGGACAACCAGTCAATATCTAATTTTTTTGTGGCTTTAATACAAATAAGAAAGGATAGAATTTTTATATTATTTTGATGAATGTGAGACATTCGATTAAGTTTGTGAAGATTCTCCAGTTTATTATTTCCTAATTAACTTCTACCAAGCACTACATCAACATCTAAAAAGAAACCAGATTGAAAAGATGCAAACTTTTAAATTGCAGAAAGAGAAACCAAAACATCATAAACCGCCATTAAAGAAGCAAGCAAGCAAGCTCGTCATCGCTTTTCCTCAGTTGGGTGGAGGAAAGAAGATAGCGTCCGACATCCTCTTCGAACGGAAAAGATTCTCTACCTTGGGATCAACATTGAAGGATGCCTCCAGTACCTGAGGTGACAAAGCCTTCCACACTGAAGTCTTCCCAGCAAGATGAGTGAACACAGGACTGCAAATCCAAAAACCCCAAAACAAAATAAACAACAACAAATCAGAAATATCCCATTAATGGAATAACAGATTTCATCAGAGAGAGAAAGAAACTTACTTTGGGGTGGAGATGATGGAGAACCATTCCATACCATCCCCATCAGCGATCTTCGAAACAACAAAGAACCTTGGAACAATGAACAGATTCCCAGCCTTCAATGTAGTTTCCAAAACCCTTTGCCCGTCCACGCCGACGACCTGAACACGGCCGCTTCCTCTAACGATATAAGTCACCTGCAAGGCCGAATCACTGGAAAAACCAGGCGAACACATGGCACTCCCGTCAAGCCTGACGAGATCGGCTCCGAGGCCAACCTCGCCGACCAACGGTAAGTTCTTCGTGTTTAGCACCACTACTCGTCCTCCGTTCTTGATGTCAACGTCGAGCGGCGCTTCCTCGCAGTTCAACACCATACCTTCTCGGTCCTTCTTGTTCGGTTCCGGCATTTTAACGCCCTGCTTCACCTTGACAATGCCGCTACCTGACTGGCTAGAAACTAGGGTTTTGGCCTCGTCTTCTTTCAAGTCGAATGCACGGGACACGAACTCAGTGGAGAAACCGGTGAAGATGCCCGTGGAACCAGTGAGATAGAAATCGGTGAACTCGCCGGTTTTATGGCCTTTGGAGGTGTCGCCGAGTAAGAGAATGACGAACTCTGTCTCGGCGTCGTTGTACCACCAGGTCACGACGCCGAACGGAAGAGCGATCGCGTCGCCTTTCTTGATTGAGATCACCTTTTCCTTCTCCACTTCCGGGAGAGAGATTCCGGCCCTACCACTGCCTAACAAGACAAAGAAAAGAAGAAGAAAAAAATACGAAAAAAACATAGAAGAAACAGAAATCTGATCAATAGCACAAAGATCATAAAAGAATGATAGATAGCTTGTAACTTGTAGGGAATAATTGTTTAAATCCTAACCCTACAAACAACTAGACAGAGAAGAAAAGGAGTTCAAACCCCAACCCTAGAAAAAATTAAACAGAGAACAGAAACCCTAATCATTAAAAAAAAAAAAACTAAACAGAGAACAAAAACCCTAACCCTAAAAAAAACTAAACAGCTAAGACAAGAGTTCAAACCCTAACCCTAGAAAAAACTGAACAGAGAGAGGAATAGGAGAAAAGATACCTTGAAGGACATAAGCGACCTTAGCGGAATCGGAATAGCGAGGAAGAGCGAGACCGTTGTTCTCAAGAGCGAGTTTGGCCGCTCCAATGTTACCTTCACGAAGCATGGGAAGCTCAGAGGGAGACCAGGAAAAGTAGGATCCGCCATCGCCTCCATACTGTTTCTTAGATAATCTGGGAGAGAGATCAAGATCCATTTTTTCTTTTCTTTTCTTCTGCTTAAATCAGTCAAAATTTAAGCTAAATTCACAAAAATTCTGATACTGTATTTGCTCTATTTATAAGAAACTAAGAGTAGAAAGAATTTTTGGATAAGGAAATAAATTTGAATAATAAAAGATTTTGGATAGAGATTTTAAAATATGGATAATTACAGAATTTAAATTTTATTAGTAAAAGATTTTGGATAAAGATTTTAAAAGATTTTGGATAATTACATAATTTTGAAAATATGTATATTTGATTAGTAAAAGATTTTGGATAGAGATTTTAAAATGGTGATTAATGCAACAGGTTTAGATAGTAATCCTCAAATTTGAAATTAATATTCCTTCCAAATAGGGCTGTCAAGTGAACCGAATTTGATCTATATTGGACCTGAAAATATTGAATCAGATTCGAATATTCGAATCCCTAATTTATTGTACATAAAAAAAAAATTATAGATCACATAAATCATAATAAATTATTGATAATAGAAACTTAATATAAAGATAAACAAAAAACTCCAAAAAGAATGAAAATTTTTGGTTTTCTATGACCTGAAAAACAAAAAACAAAATAGAAGAAAAATGTATTCTAGAAATCATAATATAACGATTTTGAATACATAAATTACATGATTATTTTAGAAATAATTCATATTACTGTAAATAGCATTTTCAAGATCTCGAGCTTCTCAGATCGTGTGGCTATAAGCCCTTCAATCGATGGACAAAACTGAAAAAAAAAAAGTCTCAATTGTTGGATAAAAACATCCATGCATGATCACCATCATACATCGCCTAGTTTTCATATCATTGATCATTAAGTTCAAATGCATGTGTGCATGTAACATGTTAATATCATAATTATGGGATGTTTTGACGTTTGTTATTATCATCAATATTTTTTTTTTTTTTTTTTTGGTCTTAACCACGTGGTGTCCCCACACCCAAATGGGTGTGGGACTAATCCACGTTCGGGGGGCGGAAGCAATTACGGTAAACCTGGCCATGAGGGCTTCTAGTGGGATTTGAACTCCAAACTTACCTCTGGAGACGCCCACCAGAACCCAGCTTGCTACCAGCTGAGACACATCGGTGGTTTTATCATCAAGATATTAGATGATATGATTGTAAATTTCTAACAAATCTTTTTGGTAAGAGTTATTTAAAGAAGTCTCTAAAACTTGAAAGCCTTGTTAGCAATTCAGCGTATAATTCGTGAATAATTCTGGAATCAAATTTTAAAAGGTGTATACGTATAATACTTTCGAGTTTTTGAATAATTTGAAAAAATTCGTGAATTTCTGCTTTAAAAGTATAATACGCACTTTTACGAATTTTTCAAAAATTCATCACAAAAATTCGTTCAATCTGAACCGATATTAATTTTTCGGTTTGGTCTGATTCTGGTTAGTAACACCAACCAACTATAGGCCAAGCACAAAGCTATTATTTTAAAAATAATAGTAAAAAATATTTAATTTCAAAACACTAGACCAATGGTATAACCAACGGATTCAATCCACAACCTTTGTCAAAGCTAAACTTCAATTTATAATGCATCGGTTGGAGGATTTTTTGATCCTCAACCGATGTGGGATTCTGTACAAAGTTGATGTGCGCAACAGCAGTTGCGCAGGGTACGCGCAGTAGCCCCTGCGTGGGGCGCGCGCGACAGCCCTGCGTTGGGCGCGCAGCAGCCCATTTCCGAGGTGTCCCGTGCACTTTTTAAATTAATTAAATAAATATAATTATAAAATAAACTTATTACTTTTAAAAATTTATTATTAAATAATTATAAAAATTATTAAAAAATTTTAGAATTATTATCTCATGTGATGACTATAAAACAGAAAAGAAAAGAAAAAGTGTTTTCTAGAATTAATGGTTTTGAATACATAAATTATATGATTATTTTAGAAATAATTCATATTACTGTAAGTAGAATTTTCAAGATCTAGAGCTTCTTATATCTTGTGGGTATAAGCCCTCGATCGAATAGCCACAATCCATGGTCAAAACCGAAAAATAAAGCCTCATAATCGATGGACAAGAAAAAAACATCCATGCATGATACATCGCATATTTTTTATACCATTGATCATTTTTAATGTGTGTATATATTAAACTACTATTTTATAAAAGTTGATATGCATGTCTACATGTACCATGTTAATATTAGATTATGGGACGTTTTGACGTTGGAATATGTGTGGTCAGCTTGGGTCACCTGACTTGTCAATGGGTCGAATCATGATCCGATATTGATCTGAATTTATTTAAATTTATCAAATTAAATTGGATATATATATATATATATATATATATATATATGTTAACTTATAAAAATACTTAAGTAATTTTATGATTCAAGGGAACAATTTTTTTTTACGTATATCCCTTCTATATTCATCAAAAGTATTATAATATACTTAACATGTACATTGTTAAGCATTTGAAATTTGTTAATTTAATCGGATCCGTATAAATGTTGGATTCAGAAATTTAATCAAATTCATATTCGAATTTGGATTTTATAAAATAATCAGATTCGGATTCAATTACTCATATGAAAGATCCGTCGGATCTTTAATCGGATTCAGATCTCTTTGAAATTAATTGGATTCGAATTTGGATCATGACGGATCTGCCCAAATCCGACCCGTTTACAGTCCTAGACCAGAGTGAATCATTGGGAGTAGACCAAATCAATAATCTAACGACTATTTAAATTAGATAAATTTCCGTCTAAAACAAGATATAGATATTATCACAAAGATATTAGGAGATATTGCTGTAAATCTCCAACAACACCTTTTTGGTAAGTATTATTTAAAGAAATCTCTAAAACCTAAAAGATCATAAATCCTATCTCAACCACCGTCTTTAGTTTTCTTTTGCCTTTTCCCTTTTTATTTGGTAATTTACTACAGTCATTAGTTGCATCTTGGCAACGAGTTTTTTAGTTCACGTCAAAACTCTCTCCATCTTATTGGCGCGGGTTGTTCTTTTCACGACAACCCAACGCAAACTTGCCATGAAAAAATCCTGTAAGGAAGAAGATAATTTGATTGAATGGAAAATCCTGGAACTATTCTTAATAACTTTTAAGAGAAAGGTATTCTACGCATTCTAATCTGCTTCATCAGGTTTAGTTGCGTGGTGACCATTTTTTTCCCTTTTTCATTCTAATCCTTTAATATTACAATTTAACAGATTTTTTTATCTTTTTTATTTTTTATTTTTTTGTTATTAAATAATTACTTATTTATTACTTTAAAAAATATAAAATTTCTAAACCTTTCAAGAAAAAAAAAAAAAGGAAGGTAATGTTGTTATATAGTATAATAATTATAATAAATTTAATGACAGTGATATAAAATCTAATTTATATATGTTATACTATATACATTTATACGCACTGAAACCGCTCTTGCTCTAGAGAAATATTAACATTTAACACCCTCTGTCTCGCTCCTGCTCTCACTCTCTCAGCCTACATATGCACAAATGAGGTTCTCCAATACAAAGTTTAAAATCTCAGGATCTGACCGGTCCTGGCCGATCCCAGTCCGGATTGGTGGTACTGGCCGGTCTGGATCCAGTACAAAAATGGATCACCCAGTTGTTTTATAAAAAAAAATAAAAATTGGATCTACAGACCGATCGTCAGACCGGCAATAATCATCAAGACCGGTCGGTATCGGACCGATCCAGAATGATATCGGTCCGGACCGTCCAATTTATAAATTAAAATTAAAAAAAAAACATAACATTGGATTGGTTGGACCGGTCACTGGATCAATTGTACCAGCCGGTCCATATCAGTATCGGTCAAACCGGTCCGATCCAAAGCCTCACGATACAACTATTGTATCGTCACTTGAGACCGGACCAAACCTGACAGATCCCCGGTACGGTCCAGGCAGTACAGACCGGATCGGTGTAATCCTTGAAACCTTGCTCCAATAAGCTGCAAATCTGTCTCACCAGGCTTTTAAGTCTGGAGGGTATGATTCTCCCTCTATGAAACTAAGCTTACTGCAACTATGAAACTAACCTCGTTTGTACGCCAAGATCAGTTGCAGTTAGAAAACGTGAATTCGGCCAAACTCCTAACGTTGGGCTGCCCAAGACAAACGTGAACGCCTTCTTTCTCAGCTTGTTATTGCCGCATTTCTGCTGCCTTTTTCACAAGTATTGCAGCTATTCGAACCTCTGTCTCCACAAATCCATGCTAGAAAAGACCCAAGTTGTACTCAACAACTCCCATATGATTTGAGTTCGGATTTGGGTTCGGTCACTTTCGAGCCCGAAGTCCAGTTCAGGCTAGGTTCGGGCTGATGTTTGTAAACCTGAAAAGGCAAGATTGGATCAACAAATACAAAAAAAATACACACACATATATAGATATAATGTTACATTATAAATTTACCACTGCTCATTATAAAACAATAATAATAATAATAATAATAATAGTAATAATAAAAATAAAAATAAAAAAATGAAGCTGGAGATCAGATTACATTATAAAGTTTAGATCACTCTTCCCACTGGTGCACAACAAACTGTAAATTTTCCATCTGATTCAAATTTGACAAACAGATTTTTTTCCCTTGTTCAAATTTGACAAATAGATGTCACAAGTAAAAAACAAGAAATAAAAATTAACAGGGGCATCCACTATACAGCAGTTATCTTACAATTAGTTGGGCAATGGCGAATGTCAGCAGGTCCTACTGTCCGTCGACAGATCCTTGGCTTTCCTGAAATGGGCAGACTGTCCATATACTTCAGTAAGAGATCAAAAGCTGTTTCAGTTACAAGGGGTATCCACACCGTCTCGTGTCTCTAGTGAAGAAGGGATGTCTTAAAGCTTCCCTCGCCTTCATCCGCTCAGCTGGATCATAACGGAGTAGGCCTTGCAACAAATCAATCAGATCTCCAGCAGAGTGATCCACATGTTGCATTACCAAATTCTGCAATATGAATCCACACTAATGGTTACTATCAACATTGCACCCGAAAGAATACATAAACAAGGAAGCAGGTCATTGCCTACATAAATGCATAGGTGTGGTTAAGATTAGTTGTTTTCTATTTTCTAGGGTACAAGAAAGGATGTAGCTTAAAGTAACGGTACATCATGAATTGTTTTATTTCTTTGAAAATGGAATTCATATCTGAGACACAGTGCTCAAACAATCTTAGTAACAATCACAAGGGTTAAACCAGATTTAGGTCTTTGGATGTTGATGGAAACAAGAGCCCAGGATTTAGGTGTTTGGAGGTTGAAGGAAATGAAAGCCAAGGATTTTAGTCTTTGAAAGAGCACAGTTGATCTCCTTGTTTTCTAAAGTACAGTTCTGTTTTTGGAGGTTTATCCATTTTGTTAGGGTTTTTTTTTTGTGACGTGGAACCCCCAACCCCACTTCATGGGGGGAGGGTAAACTCCGGATACATGACCCCACCCACAAGGATCATATATCAGGTAAGCCCGGGGATTCAAACCTGGGACATCCAGTTGCTGAGTTGGAGAGCCTGCCAGTTGAGCTAAGGGCCAATCCGCTTTGCTGTAGATTGGATAAGCGTCTAGCATCCTGGCATGCTCACAGCTCATTATCCTACCTTATATCAAGGGATTCTTCCTAGGCGCACTTCAGATCATTGTCCCATTCTGATGTCCTCAGAGGCATAGTGTTTAAACTCGGTATCGGATCGGGGATCGTCTCGGTCCGATACCGAGTTGGATCGGCCGATCCCTAGATTGACTCGCTAATTTTAAAAAAATTCAAAAAATCAGAAGAAAAAAAGAAGAAAAAGAATATCTTAGGGTTTCCATTTCAGAATCAGACGAATCAGAATAGAAGAAGAAGAAGAAGAACATCTAAGAGAAATTCACCTCCACTTATCAGGCACAATCTGGGGCGACTCGCTGTGGGGAACTAGGGTTTACACCAAGTCTCTTGAGTTCCTCTTTGCTTTCACTGCAAGTTAACCAACGGGGAGAGAGAGAGACTTTTTTTCGTAATTATTAAGGGAGAGTATAACATGCTTTGCTCGTGTCAGAATCAGAAGAAGAAGAAGAAGAAATCGCCGGCCACGTGTTTTGATGCCGAAGAAACCCCAAATCGCTCTTTCTTTTTTCTGGAGACTTCTCCAATTTTATTTTTTTTTTGAAAACATGGACCTCTAATAGACTGAGATTTTTTTTTTAAAGTCTTGGACCGGACAACCAACTCATCCGATCCGACTCGCCGATCCCGAGTTAGATTGCCCGACCCGTATCGAGATCGGACCGAGTCAGTTTAATTAGTATCATTAAAGGATCGGCTCCAACTCGGGTATCGTCCCGATCCGATCCAACTCGAGATCGGACGATCCTTTACACTATGCTCAGAGGTGTGTAGTCACGTGCCCTTCCCCTTTTAATTTGAGAATGTGGTTGACCAATCCAGACTTCAAAACATCTGGGATGGATGGAGGACATCTAATTCGTAAGAAATCGTTGTTAGACAACAAAGACAACGTGGATAAGGCTGTACAGTTGGGAAATCTTAACAAGGACGAAATAGAATATAGAAAGAAGGTGAAATGTGAGCTGGATTTATTGATGACAAAAGAAGAAATAAGACAGGCAGAAATCTAGCGAGACTTGGATTAAATATGGGGATGGAAACACCAGATTTTTTCACACAAGTGAATCTAATCACGTAAATAGCCCCAGTAAGACACCGTGGAAGATAATACTCGCTCCTAACACACACACCCCATGAACAAGCCTGCTAGGACCATAGGTCCCTGACAAATCCATTCAAACTTACCTTCAACATTTGTAAACTTAATGGTGAAAAAAGAGAGCCTAATTTTGACAACTTCCCAATGACACAATCAATATCCCACACTACTAAAGTATCCTCTGATGCTCCTATTGATGTCAGAAATTCCCACTTCTGTGTTTGAAGACCCCCACCCTACCAAACGATAACAGCCCAAAATTAATCTGATCAACTTACCATCAGTAATTTCCTTTTAAGTCTCATTGATGGTCAGGATGTCAAGTTCAGTTCTGATACACAGGTCCCAAGAAAGATATAAAAGAATGAAGATGGTTTAGAGAGAAAGAGAGAGTAGTAGTAGCTATACGCCTTTCCCATATGTACTCTCAAGTTGGAACCCGGACAAGAGTAACTAGACCCACCTTTCAAAAAAAAAAAGGCTAAGCATGACAGGACAAATCAGGTGACTAGGTGAGTACACAAGTGTAACTAGTACTTTTCTAAAAAGTGAAGATAGCAAATGCCTTCTCAGGTTATGAGAAAATTTTGATTCTTAAGTAAGATAACATGGCATTGGGACCAAAGTCAGGATGTCATGCATCCTTATGTTTTACATAAGTTATTATATAGAATGAGAGCAATATTATATAAGGACATTCTTCAAACTTGTGTCCAACATGTGATAACATGCATGTTCTCTCAACCTGTGTCCAACACAAGAACCATCTACGGAGAACCCGTCTCTTTATATGCATCATAGGATAGGATATGACGTCTTCCACAAGCAATCTGAAAGTGGCAAAATTTCTAGTAATTACCTGGAGACGAGGCAACTTCCATACAGATCTCATGCTTTCTCTTGAAGTTGCACCTTCAGGCCAATCTAATCGTGCTCCCCTCCTGAAGTATTTCTCAGCACGCCGGCTGGAAAAGACCAGAGCACAAAACAAGAGCTACAGTCAGATGAATGAAGTTGCAAAGCACTTGTAAAGATGAACAAACAAAACATTCAGTCTTACTCGGCTTTCATTGTCATGTGCTGGGGCAATGGTCCTAAAACCCTCTCCATCATCGCAAGATGTTCCAGGTTTTCATGGGTCTGGAAGAGGGCTTGGCCCTTTACATGGAAAATGAAAAGATTAGCTATGAAACAAAAAATTATCAAGTAATAATTAATCAACCATAAATCTTATAGTTTTAGATCCATCTATATAATCAAACATTTTTAGAAGAGACAAATTTCTTATGAAGCAACCTTTTCAAGAGCGATCAAAACTCAATGGGTTCTTTTTGAAAGTAATATAACTTGGTGGGTTTTCCAACGACAAAGACTATTTTCATCCCAAATTTTCCTATCTTCAATGCATTGAACCACTGACACATTAATTGACATAAATCCTATCTTCCGTACATATCCTAAAAATTTCTTAAATACTGCAGACACTAAATACTTGACACAATTAATTACTTGTTCAATTAGCCACAATATATATATTCTGGGAGAAAAAGGAAAGCATAACCATTTCAACTTACTGAGCACAGTTCAATCAGTATGCAACCGACACTCCATAAATCACAAGGGTAGTTCCATCCAAGCCCTACAAAAGAGACATGCAAAAATTGTTATGCCATGATCACATAAATGACATATTTATCTACACCAAACACAAATGCCTAACAGGAAAGAGATGTTACCCAAGATAACCTCCGGTGCACGGTAATGCCGTGTTGACACTACGTAGCTATGATCTTGATGTTCAAAAGTTGTACTCCCAAAATCAATGAGCTTAATAGCACTGGATTTTGGCAAATTTTTGAAATAGGAACCATCCTTAGTGGACCGTGGCAAGAACTGCAACAAAAAGAGATAAAACGAAATATCAGTAATAAAAATCTAGAGTAATTGCTGGAATCCAAAAGAATGCTGTATTAGCATTTATTTGGAGGAAAATGAAAAAGAAAAAAAGGGAAAAGAAATATCAGATGATATGAGGTCGCATGTTGCATCATCTTAAATATATATAGTATCTGCAACATTTGTACTTGTAAAAAAAACATAACTTTTTTTTTCTTTTTTTATGGTTACCAGAAGAACATGTTTGATTGACCAATACCTTGTAATCAGGAACCTTGACATACTCTGACGAAACCAGAAGAATATTTTCCGGTTTCAAGTCCGTGTGAATGAGTCGTAAGTCATGCATAACTGCAAGGATAAGAAATGACTAAGATGAGTCAAACATGAGGACAGTAAATTGTGACCTTAAATCTCTACTCCACACATCTGAACTCCCCAGAAAAAAAGGTTTTTTAAAAAAAAAAAATTACCACCATCTTAAAAAAACTAGACATTACGGAAAATATATAACATAAATTTAGCCTTGATGCGCAACCTCAACTTTTTTATAAAAAAGCAGTCGAGCATCAAGTGCAATTCAAGATAGAAATGGTTCAAGTATTGTCCACACACATGCTACAGACTCCAAAAGTTGTCTGCCAAGCTCCCGAACAAGATCAATGGGAAATGAACGATAGCTGTTTTTGCGGAGAAAATCATATAAGCTTGGTCCAAGCCTCTCAAATACCTGTTAAAACCATTTGAATCCATCCGCAAGTTTGTAACTCGCATAATATTGAGGCATGGAGAGAAATGTATTGCCCTCTAAAATGAATCAAATTATAAGTACCAATAAATACTTACAATACAAATATGATTACGATAGTCAAACCAATTCCGTATTTGCACACAACTGCAAAGAATAAAATCATTTATACCACATTCACTTTAAACTTCTATAACTAAAAAGATAAACAACAAATTGAATACAAGAGTCCTACCGTGTGCCACCAACATCATTGTTAGCAAGCTTTTGTAAAACATCAATCTCGATCATGGCAGCTTCACGATACTTGTGAATGGAGCGCACAATTTTAATTGCCACCAATTCCTTCTTTTCATTGTCCAAACATTCCAAAACTTGGCCAAATGTCCCTGCAAAAATTCCACCACTCAAGCAATAAGCATAACAAATGCAAAGACTATACAGAACAGCTGAAGCAAAAAACCGATTTGATCTTGGAGACAGTCAGCACATACATATAGCTTCAGTGACCAAAAAGGAGACTAAAATTATCATTTAACCATCACAGTTCTTTTTTTCCTTTCTTTTCTTTAATGAATGAACTGTAAAGTTGCATACAACGGAAATGAAAAACAAAATGCCAAAATCCATAAAACAACTAACCTTCACCCAATTTGCTCAAAATCTTGTCTGCAAGTACCACCAAACAATTGTAAGTACCACAAATTGGATTGTAGAGCAAAACAAATAGAAGGAAGGTTAATTAGACACCAAACCAATTCTTATTATGCAAAAACACATATATGTACAAATCCAACCAAGGTTTTTGATTGGAAATTAGGAGAAAAATAAATGAATATTATAAAATTGACATATGTAAGGAAACATTCCAGGACCATCAAATGTATCTTTGCAGTAATAGAAGTAGAGGAACACACAGCTGAAATCATTTTATAATGACTAAAGGATAATTACAGCGGGTAGTTAAATTCTCTCCAACGGCATAGATATAATGACCATCTTTATCATCTTCTCTCCACGGGGGAGATCCGTTGTGAGGAATACCCTTGCCATACAAAGAAGTATATGCATAGTTTGGGACAGCTCCACTCACAAATTCTTGCCCACAATATATTGCAGGAAGCACCTATAGAAGCAAAATTAAATCCTGAGATCACAAGTTCTTGATTTCATCATCAAAGGCATGAAAATCTAAGAATTTCACAACATTTCTATTCTAATTTGTTTACTTAAAAGAACTAATCAGCCGGCATTCACGGAAAATAAAGAATAAGGCTATTAAGAAAAGAGCACTAGTAAGTAACGAACATAATATGATCGTTTATATAAAAACTGTCTACATAGAAGAGAATTTTTACTAGAACAATATATATATATATATATATATATATATTGGTGTGTGTACGTGTGTGCAGATAGAATGGATCCAATAAAATATACAAATTTCGTAGGTACATTCTAACAAACATGGAAGAAATGAAACAACATTTGTACAAATTGATTACCAGACATGAAGAACGAAAATTTTGAAACATAAATGGAACTATATCTCACCGATATGGCTGTCAAAAGAAAAGCAAAATCTCACCAAAAAAAAAAAAATCAACAACGAACTGAAAACATCGTGATCATAGATCTAAAAGAATCGAAAGAATCAAATCTAGGAATTTGACTGAAAAAGATGAATAAGAGTTAAAATTGCTAAAGATAAAGCAAAATCTTGGGACAACAAATTTGAAAACGCGTGAAATTCCGATGATTCATGCAACGAATCAATGAAATTGCAGTTGAAATCGAAGAAACAAAAGGGAAAAAAACGAAGGATCATACCTTGGTCGGAGGAATCGGAGGGGGCATGTCCCAGGTTAATCTGGGCTTCTTTCTAGGCCGTTTGTCCATGTTCTCATGAGGAAATTCAGTGATCCATTGCGTCTCCATTAAATTTTTTAGAAGAAATTGCAGAGATCGACCTGCAAGAACAAAGATCTGAGAAGAAATGAAGCAAACCGAGAGGAAAATCTATGGAAAGCCACATGTTTGTAACCCTAGTTTTAGGACGAAGGTCCTCCGATCGGAGGTGAACTAACCATGGTTGGTTTTTAACTCTTTATGGTCACCAAAAAGGCCAAATCCCAAGCCAACCTAATCCGTTGGGGCAGATGCGACTCTTTGTTCTCTAACCATGGTTCAAAGGTGGGCCCCATATGCCGATTGCTGCCCTTTTAAGACAATTAATTAAAGGTAAATGACATTCATACCTCGTTGGGTTTGGCATAATGGCAACAAGCACCCCCTCAAACCTTAGCCATTGTAGATACCTCTCCTATAATTTGAATTATATTACAACAAATCCCTTTCGTCAGTAACCGTCAATCAAGTAACGGAATATTAATATTTTTTTTCCTTATAAAGTATATTTTAAGGACCAAGATATCTGTATATACCTTGTTTAATGATCTTAATAACAAAATAGATGTTTATGTTAATGTTTTAAAACCCGGCCCAATCCGATCGGTTGACCGGTTCGATTGATACCCAATTATATAATAGAGTTGGGTGAGCTTTTATCCCCCCAAGAATTTAAATTGGAACGATTTCACCAGGTTAAGTAGTGATCCAACCGGTAATTAAAACAAGTTTTACAAATTTGGCTGGGTCATTGATTGGTTAGTTTCATTTATGTTTATTTGGTATTTGGGCTATTGATATATTTTTGTATTTCTTTTGGCAATTGAAATATCTTTATGGTGAATTTAATATATTATGACAGTAAATTCTTTATTCTAACTTTGGTTGATTAATTGTATCTTGTTCTTTCTTTCACACTTTTATGTTTATATTATAGAATGTATGGTATAATTCAATGTGTTGATCCGAGTTGACCCGCTAATTGAACCGATTTGACCTACCAATAAGGATATTGGTTGTAATGTGTTTGGTGTCATTGTGATAAACCTGAGGGTAGTGTCAATGTAATTTATCTATTAATTAATCGAGAAATTGAATTTTTCATTTTGAGACAGGTTCAATTAGGATCTGGTACTTAAGAACCCAAATAAGAGTCCTTAGGTCTTGTAATTTGACACGTGGTATCTATATGCATGGGACATAAGAATCCTCAGAATGGTCCGAAGGATAAGTAAGCTTCCACGTGTTAAATCTAGTCAATCAGAATCAACACCGAAAGGGCCCCACCAATTGGATGTTTATGCTTAAAAAGATCTACGGTCACCGTTCGATCTGATGCATGGAAGAGCATCGGGTTTTGTGCATATTCAACTTTCATCTCCATGAAAGATGCTGCAGGCGCGCGGGGGCTCCGCATCCTCTACAGCTTAAGACTTGCAGCAATCCATACAGTAGTGTTGGATTGTTGGCACGTGGATTTAACCCCAAACTTGAAAATGTTAGTTTAACGGCAATGGTTTTGAATTTTTTTTTTTTTAATCTTTGAAATTTAATACACCCCCCGACCCGACCTACTTCTTCTTCTGCATTCTCTTCTTCTTCTCTTCCTAATACTGCAAGTGTTGACCTCTTCTTCTTCTTCTTTTCCTAATACCTGCATTTTTCGACCTTTTCTTCTTCTTCTTCTCTCCCCTCATTGGAACAGCTGTTGCACCTCTCATAGGAGCTTCTCTCACCGCTCGTCAAGCTCACCCTTCCTCATCAACATCCCAACCTTGACACTGTTGTTCAAGAAGTACAAAGGTAAAAAAAAACAATGAGAGAAAAAGAAAAATAGCATCTGGATACCCAAATTTACAACAATGAAATATGGAAATATAAATGCTAAGGATACTCCCTCGTTAGCACTGTGTACTCAAGGTTAATGATTCAAAGGGTACCCTTAGCCTTAAGAATGGGTACCCAAGGCTATATATTAAGCCTGGGGTACCCCCAGGGTAACCCCAGGCTTACCATGTAAGCCTTGAGTACCATTTGGCTTATTAAGCTTGGGGTATCTAAATTTTAACCCTAGGCAAAAAAAATTTCAAGCTTAAAATTTAAGCCTTGGTTTCCCTCCAACTACAACCCCCACACCACCCCAATCCTTTAAATGATACCCAAGGCTTTGATATTAAGCCTGTGGTACCCTCTAAGTTTTTTAGCTTGGGGTACCTTAAGCAAAAAAAATTCCAGGCTTAAAATTTAAGCCTTGGTTTCCCTCCAACTACAACCCCCTATACCACCCCAATCCTTTAGATGGTACCCAAGGCTTAGATATTAAGCTTGTGGTACCCTCTAAGTTTTTAAGCTTGGGGTATCCCAAAAATAAATTGTTTCATTATTTCTTTTTATTCCTTGTTCCCTTGCATTACCTTCTAAGGTCAATTTTCATTTTTTACAGGCCATTTTTACAAGGAATAACCTCCCACATAGACATCCATACACCAGAAGGATCATGAAGTCAATCCCTGTTGCTGTCTATTTAACATTCTTCTTGTATTTTAGGTGTTGTTGGGAAAAGTCCCTATGTATTTTGATGATTGTACTCTGGAT
Source organism: Pachysandra terminalis (assembly GCA_031762675.1). NCBI lineage: Eukaryota > Viridiplantae > Streptophyta > Magnoliopsida > Buxales > Buxaceae > Pachysandra > Pachysandra terminalis. Next base: position 22,121,622 of record JAUPMG010000001.1, read on the forward strand.
CTTGTAATACATTGAATAAAGTGTGGTATTTTCATATTGTTTGGTACTTATTGATTAAAGTGTTGTATGTTGATCTTGTTTGGTACTTATTGATTAAAATGGATACCCCCTCTATTGGGAAGAGTGCGAAGGCTTAAAAAGGGGTATTTTAGGTATTACAGGCTAATTTAGCATTGCGTACCCAAGGCAAAAAAAAGTACATATCTAAAATTTAACCCTGGGTACCCTCCAAAGTGTTGGGAAAGGCCCACACATGGCCTAAGGTGATGGTGATGTGGTTTGAGGGTGGGTGTGGGTGTTTTATGTTAAGAAAAATAATGTCAGTAGCTGATGTTGTTGTTGTTTGCAGCAGCAAGAGCAATAACATTAGTTTGGTGTTTTTGAGAAATTGATGTTTGTGTGTGGGGGGCATGGTGGTGAGGTGTGAGGGGGTGTGTTTGTGTGTTGTGTGTTATGTGTTGTATTCAAGGCTTACATGAGTACCCAAGGCAAAAAAAAATACAGGTCTAAAATTTATCCTATAAAACATTTTGAACACCTATAATATGTTAAACTAACTATGTTAGACCTATTCACAAGTCCTATAAGTGCATTTACAAAAATAATTCCACCTTGAACCTTTTTTTCATTGATTTTAACTTTTGAACTGCACCTTGATATTTTGCAAATGTGGGGGGAATGTGATTTTTATGATTTCAATAGTTTAAGCAGACTAAAATACATCTGCTCACATGTTTGAATTGAATTTTATTGATATTTTGCAAATTTAGTAACTATATC
>JAUPMG010000001.1:22129301-22144214 GCA_031762675.1 Pachysandra terminalis
TTGAACACCCAAGGAGTTACTTACATGCATTAGAACAGGGATATATATAGAGCTGTGATCCGAATACACTCTAATGAGCAATATTATGTTTTTCTCTTAAACATAATATTTCTCCCCCTGTTTTTTAGAAAGCTCCTTAAAACAATAAAGTGATACATCATGGTTTCTTATTTAAACCAGCAATACCTAAAGTACCTTGGCTTCCCTTGTGTATAAAAATTAGAAGCTAACCTAATAGAGTTGGACACGAATCCAAACTAAATTAGAAAGTGTTTTTGACCATAATATATTGCCAACTGTTGACATGACTTATACCAGAATTCTTTCTCATCAAAATAGAAACCAAAGCAAATCTGTTTGTTTGGAAAGAACGTGGATCTTGTCTTGAGATTTGATCATGGGGATTAATGTCACGTGGATCTTGGCTTGGGTTTTGAATATGAAAATTCATGCTGCCACGAATGCCAATTATCTTAACATTTACCTATCTCAACTCATTAGCATATTGATCTATGACTCTTATTATTATTATTATTATTATTATTTTGGTAAGTTAACAATCTTTCAAATTAATGTGTTATAGAATTTATCTAACTAGAAATTCTTAAAAAAATATATAAAATTTAAAACAAATGGAATGTTACTATATGAAATTCAAAGCATTTTAAACTATTTTTTTCCTGTAACTTTTTTAGCACTAATAATTAATTTGTTGCCTTGCAAGACAGTGCCTTCAAACACTACTCCTTTTTTTTTTTATTTGCGCCCGTACAGGCCTCAATGGAACATCAAAGCTCGCTTGACTAGAAAAATAAGCACCACGCTTATGACAGACACGGAAGGAGTGGCTAAGTATGTAAGATGGTATTTGTAGATGAAGAGATAAATTTTAACGATGTTTTGAAAATCATTTTCATCATATTTTATTAAATAAACATTGATACATCTACCAAAACAGGGCGATGACATGCAAGCTACTTTGTATATGGAAGAAATAAATTTTTTTATGAAAACCTTCATTAAGGAAGAGTGTATTCTCTTATGGGTGTTAGAGTCGTTCCCACAGATAAAAAATTCCATATTGTACCAAATGATTGCCAAGTCTTGCTAACAAGAAACACAAAGGTTGGGGACGTCACTGATCATAACGTAAAGATTCCTGCATACAAGTACAATTTCATTGCACTTAACAATATTTCAAAGTACAAGAATCAAGAAAGAAGATTGATAGGTATACAAACTCAACTATGTTTTAATTCATACATGTAAAACAAGCCAATCTAATTGTTTACTTTTCAAAAAACAGATGTTATTGGATTGGTTGCACACATTTCTACCATACTTCCTGTGCCAACACAAGGATCATCAAAAAGAGACATTGTATTACTAGACACCAAGTAAGATATCTACAACAGTCTATTCTTATTATAAAGATTTCATATATTCTTATTCCAAAAGCTAATATACTGACATTATTTTATCAAATGCAGCTTGACTCTAGTGAGGCTTACTTTGTGGGATAAATTTGTACACGATGAAGGCCAAAGTGTGACTGAAAAGGGTGATAATAATACAATCATAATTGCATCTACAATTAAGGTGAATGATTTTCAAGGTATATATAACATACAAATCCAAAAAATCAATACTGCATAAGAATTAAATTCATACAATCATGTCTAACAACAATAATATTTTTTCATGTTTCCTAAAATAGGAGCTTGCATTTCAACTGGAAGATTCAGTAAATTGATTGTCAACCCAGAAATTACTGAAGCAAAGGAAATGTTGTCATGGTAAGCAAAATCAAAAAATTTATTCAACCTACATTTCTTATATGAGGAGATATATTCAATATTATAATATTATAGGTTCAACTCAAATCAGACTGCAAAAAACATATTAAGATGGCATCGTACATGTTGTGGACTCACATCAAATCAAGTGAACTTACTAGCAAAAGGAAAGAGCATACAATTGATCCATTGTGAACCAGGAAAAAGTGTTAGTAACCAAACAATACTAAGTTCTTTTTGCTTTTTAAGTCATTGTTTTAAAAAAATAAAGCGTGATATAAATTTAACAGTGTTTCTATCTTACATAATACAGGATTATTATTACCTTGTTTTTGCTCATCTCATCAATAAACACCTTGACCAAGGTTTGTGGTACAATGCATGTGTTGCATGTAAGAAAAAGGTGAAAGAAGAAAATGGAGAAGTTAAATGTATCAATTGCAATTCAAACAATCCATTGACCACTCTCAAAGGTATGATGCAATAAAACCATTCAATTATCAATTTTACATATATTTTTTTTCCTTTTAATTTATTAACTTTATACTATCAAACAATAGGTTTATGGTCAGAATTACAATACAAAACTCAACTGCAACCAAGGGTTTCACAATATTTGACAAACAGGCAGAACTTTTACTAGGTTGTTCACCATCAGAATTGAAAGAATTATTATCAAAGGTCTATTTTTATTTTTATTTATTTAACTTTTTTACATGCTATCAAAATCATATATTTACAAAGTAAATAATACAGGACAATGGTGAGAATTTGTTAAGTGAGCATATTTAAACATGCTTATGGAAGTCGTACACCTTCATCATTGGAGGACCAAAACAATCAAGCTAAACAACAAGCAAATTTGGAGCAACAATTACATTCGTGTACAATGTAAATTGGTCAGAGGAGAGTAACAGACTTCTCAAAGAAATTGAAACCATCAACAATTATGAAAAGGCAAAATATTGCCCATTTCGATTATTTAAAAAAATAGGGGTAGCTCTACTTTATTTGCTACTTTCTGTCTTTATATATATGTCGTGTTTGACTATTTTGTATTTTGTAAACCAGAACCTAATCTGTCTACTTAATTTGTGTAACACAGAACCTAATATGTGTATAATTTAAAATTATGTACACCAATTGTAAACCAGAACCTTAACATAAATTCATTTAACCATCTTCATAAACTAGAACCTAATCTGCTTCTCCTTAAGGGGGGTGGTTATGGGATTGTTGGCTTAAAAGCAGCCCCCTTTCTCTTTTAAGGAAAGTTTTCAAAACCAAAAGAGCATGACAATCGAGCTTTTCAATACTGTTGAGATCTTCACCAAAAGAGCTTGCCAGTATTTAGAACTTAGATATGCTGAACTCATTAGGCTGCTGGATTTGAGGAGACCAAATGATTGTGGTTGCTTTTGCTCCATAGTACTTATCTACTTAAATGGGGCTCTTTTTTGTTTCTTTCCTCTTTCTCCCCTTTTACCTAATGACCAACTTGGTTAATGAGGTAACGGTATGCATACCGGTGTTGAGGGATGGTTCTATGCTTTTTCTTTCCAAACTTTTTCACTAAACTTGCTCTTAGAACATCATCTCTATTTGTTCTTCTTATGGGTAAAGTTTTTGATGGTCATCTTCCATTCAAGTGCCATAGCTGAGTAATGGAGTCTGATATTTCTTTGGAATTCGCATCGACCTTGCTTTCATCAAACCAACGGTGTAATTGCATATGATATAACCAGCTGGGTATTGTTCTGTTTTGCATTCACACATCATTGAAACCGGATGCAAACAAAGTAACTAAATGAGTAGAATTAAATCTTTCAATTTCTATAGGTAAAGAACATAGAACTCATTACATTTACAAATCATTATTTCTCATAGTTTTTATTTTTAACATGATTTCTTATTACTTTCTGTTCAAGATCATATTGTCTTCTACTTGCTGTATGCATGTATTCTGACCAAAGCCTTGGTCAAAACAATTATAGTCTAAAAAAAAAGGGGGCCATAGCCTAAGAACAGCTCAAAGGCAATAAGACCAGCATCCAGAAGTCTAGAAACCAAAAGGCAATTGGGCCAAAGGTGGGTCAGCTACACACATTAAAACAGTAACTGCAAGTTTCCCATCATAGAAATGACTAGGCATGGAAAAAATAACACATATACTAGACTTAAGGACAACCCAAGGATATATGACCTGCCACAACAAACAACACCTGGATTAGACTACAAAGCACCCTCATTAGCTAACAACTCCACTTCAAAACCAAATTAACCATAACCGGTATCAGCAAGAATCCCAAATGGCTAACTCAATATCTATTTTCATCATTGTGTTTGACTATAAGATGCACTTCTCTGTGTTTCTCTTGGATGGACCATATACTTGCTTGATAAAACTCACAACTCATGTGATGTTTTTTTCCTTCAAGAGCACACCATATCTGAGTACTTTTTGTATTATATTTATATTTAGTGATGCAAATAGATTGTAATGACCTAAATCCACTGAGAGAACACCCATAATTAATGGTTTAGATTTTTCAGAATTTAAGGCTATTTTTTTGAATTTATTTAATATATATATATATATATATATATATGTATTATTATAATTGCTAATTGGATTAATATGTATTACTATTTATTTGTGGGGGTTGTTTTGATATTATATAAAGTATGGGGTTTTGATTTGAAGAGAATCAAATCAAAACTGGTGTTTCCGTTTTGAACGCATGACCCAAAGGGAATGTGCATTGCTTTTGGAAGTTTTGGCTTTGTGTTTTGGCAATAGGTTTAAAAGAGAATTAGGGTTTCATTCTCTCCTATTGTTTTGGGATTTCTAGATCTGAACTCTTGTGAGTGGCTGTAGAAGAGAAGAGAAGAGGAAGAAGAAGAAGAAGGCGTTTTTGGGGAAGACATTGAAACCGGAGCTCGTGAAGCGTGGAGTGTTGCAACCCTTATTCTCAAGACGAAGAGCGTTCTTGAGAGTGCTAAGAAACTCAAATCGATTCAGGTAAGTTGCATTGGGATGATCATAGTGTTTGATTGAGATTGATACACTTGTTTTTGAATATAATGAATATATGAACTTATTGATTGATTGAATGATTTGATCTTGTTAGAATGTGTTTTGAAGGCTCTATTTATGTTTAATGTTGTTTTTGGAAGTCTATAAGTGTTTACATGTGGTTTTGAACGTATTAGATTGCCTAAGATTTGATTTCGAAACTTATAGAAAAATCCAGAAAAAATCTAGAATCGTGCAGATCAGCAGGCTTCGGTCCACTGATGCCTCTGTCGACAAATACCATTTTCTAGGCAAAATCAGCTATTCGGCAGGCTTCGGTCCACCGACGCCTCTGCCGACGACCACCCAGATTTATAGAGAGGATCGGTCCACCGACCCCTCCACCGACAGAGACTATTTTCTAGACCAATTTTGCTATTCGGCAGGCTTCGGTCCACCGACGCCTCTGCCGACAGAGCTGTAGTTTCCACAGTAAATGGTGTTTTCGTGTGGATGACTTAGATGGATAGTGTAGGGCTTCGGCCAATGTTGTTGTTGGTTTCCGAAAGCAAGACATGACCATGATGTGTCAATCTTGGTGTTCCGATGTTCTTGTGACTACCATTTAATTTTAGTTGATCCCTTGTAGTTATGGACTTGTGGTAATCTTTGATTGTTGTGCTGTTGTGATAATGATGGAAGCTGGTGAACGTATACAATCAGATTATCCGGGTGTATTGGCGCTCAGATAATTTCTGTTGTAGGCCTTCACTTGATGTCCACTTAATGCATTACATACTAGGTTGATGTTTATTGGTAAGTATACTGGGAGGTAAAAATCTACGGAGAAACAATTGCGATGCCTCTGGACTGGGTTGACTATATACCTTGTGGGGTGAAAGGGCCCACAGAAACTAGGGTAGGATGCTTGCGAGCGCCTATGCAGGTTCGCTACCCCTCGAGTATTGTTCGCTCAGAAATTAGCCGTATTGTATGGTAGCCTTCGTGCCATGGGTTAGCGTCTGGAATTGATAGGAGATTCCAGTAATTCCTTGGATACGTCCTAAAGTGGCTCTTGTCGTTCGAAGTGTGGTATGAGGTCTACTTTTCGTGCAATATTAATCTTAGTTCATGACATTATGCGTATCTATCATTGTTTGCGTTTGTTGTTCATTGCATTCATCTTATGTCATGTGAATGTCTGCATATAATTTCATATCATCTCATAAGCTACTCATCTTACATTGTTTATGTTGGATTTATTATGGTACTAACCTTTGTGATTGATTCCATGAGAGGACGGGTGAACATTCCATTGCTTTTTTACTGAGCATCATAGGCTCACGCAACGTTTTATGTTGTAGGATGGGAAGAGGAAGGTCTGCTCTAGTTGGGGATGCTGCGTTTGGGCTTGATATGCTGCTTTACTTGCTATGCTTTCTTTTACTGTTTTTCACTCCCGAGGGAGTTAGATTATTATGACGTTGTTTATGTGGTTGTTATACTCTGAAGATCCTTTGGACGTAGTTGTTGGATTATGTTGGTTTAGGCCTAGCAGAGGCCGTACACTGTTTATTTACTTTGGATTATATGTAGTAGTTTACTTCCGCACTCTGATCTTTTGAATGAAAGTATTATTGTTACTTTTATTTGCTTATGTTGTGGTAGCAATCCGAGGTCCAGTTGTGGATCCCGATGGTCTCGCCTTGAGATCCATGCAATTCCCTCATTGGGATTCGTGCTACAGATTTGGGGATTGACATAGATAATGAGTTTATATTTCTGATCTAAATTCTTTGGATATTGGTGCCAAATCTCCAACTACTGTTATCTCCTTGAGGGAGATGGATGTGGGGAAGAGAATGGAGAACAAGGTGGGGTGGAAACTGTTGCTACTATTGGTGTAGTAGCAACAGTAAACAGAAAATGGTAGATGAAGCAGATTAGATTGCTGGACTAGGATAATGGAATGAGGGGGAGAGATGGGGGGAAGAAGAGAAATGGAGTAGGGAGACAGGGTCTGCAAGATATATGCATGCTGCATCTATGTTGTTTCTCAGACGAATCCCATCTCTTTAATATTAGACATTTTTTAAATAAGTGTGCCAGGGAATATAGTTCAATGGTTGAGATAACATGGTGAAAATTGGATTGATATTTAAAAGGGTGTTTCAAGCTATTTATATGATTCTATAGTGAAGTGCAAATGATAAGCATCCAGACCTATCATTCATTCGTTGCTTTTTATTGTTTCGTTTAGGGATCTGGTAGATGCATTGATGCTGTTTCAGCAACAATTCAATCGTATGAGGTATTTAGCATTACTATTTATTATTTGGTTTGTTTATTTGATGCTATATTATCTTTAGTTCTTTACTTGAATACTGGCAAGAAATTTTCGTTCTGTACAGGTGCAATATGGTCGCATATCAAACAATTTCTGTACTTGGCTTTAGAATATCATTCATGATAGATAATGCAGTCAAAATGGCTATTTTTCTAACATTACCATTTTTTAACTATAATTGTAGGCACCAATATGATTCTTCAAAATGGAGTTGGATATTATATTGTCTCATCATGGATGGTGTTTTGGGGCACAACCTACAAACTCAAGATCTGAAGTACGGTCCAAATCAGCTACAGGGATTTACCATTTAATTTCATTGTGTATAACATCATTTATATGTATTGCATAACCTTTCAGGTCTAAAAATACTATTTGGTTTGTTTATACAATGCTATATTATTTGGCTTGTTTATTCAATGCTATATTATCTCTAATTCCCTACTTGCATTCTAGCAAGAAAAATTTTATTCTGTACAGGTGCAATATGGTAACAAATCAAAAAAATTTCATACTTGGCAGTAGAATATCATCCTTGATAAATGCTACTTCCAAATAGGTTATTTCTCTAAGATTAGCCTTTCTTTTTCACTATAAACGTACGCACCAATGTGATTCTTGAAAAAGGGGTCGGATACGACGGTTTCTCATCATGGATGGTATTCTAGACAAATAGGATTATTCGGCCTGTAGACGCTTGGAAAGATGATTTGTTAGTTGTACTAACCACTAAGACCGTTGTCAGAGGATGTCAGAGTTTAGAACAATGCAGCCTTGGCTGCAACTGTTAGGGACGGATATGTTCTTCCTACCTATTGAATCCTAAAGAAGGAAGACAAATCTATTCAAATAAAGTGCCATTGTGGCGACTAAAGCTGTCTCTATACCACTTTTATAACTCTTCAAGATCTCTCGGGGTTCTATTTGTGCTGATCAAAACCAAAAGCACTCTTTAGTTCCTTTGCAATGCATCATTACAATTAGGGTGAAAACAATAGCCTAATGCATACATTGCAAGTTCAGAATTCTTGATGTTATTCAAACTCTTTTTATGCTCTTTGATTTTGCATATAATAGAACCACACTTTCTAGCATTAAAGTATAGTTTAGATGTAAAAAAAAGATTGTTATTTTAATCTATTTACCCGTGCGTGCTCTTGCCAGTAGATATTAGTGCAACTACTCATCTTTATGACTAGAAAAAAAAAATTAAAATATAAGATATAAATCACACTACAAGAAGCAACATATGTTGGTGCAACCCACCTTCCAAGAAAATTAAAAACACAAAAATATTATGTAGTATTTTGATTATTTTACATTGATATTGTAATTTTTTATATTTTTAAAAGGGCTGCTGGGAACCCACTGCACAATACCTGTTTGTTTCACTTCTTTAAGTTAATTTTTTTATTATTGTTTTACTGAAAATTAGAGAAATAAAATATTTTCTAGGATTTCAAACTTTTACATGTTTGTTTCAAAGGAAAATATAAGATATTAGAAAAATATTTTAATGAAATTTTAAAAATTCTGAAAAATTTATGAGAAAATCTATCAGATATTATTTTTCATTATTATTGAAAAATATGAAATATGATTCTTTCTCACCCAATTCTCATAAACAACGATGATCTCTCTCTCTCTCTCTCTCTCTCTCTCTCTCTCTCTCTCTCTTATATTTGGCTAAAGTTGCTGTTCTATGGTAGTTGTCCATGCCCATTAATGATTTTAAATTCTATTGTTTTCCCAAACAATAAAAGATACACAAACCAAAAATATTTTATTTTTTTGAATTTTATTTTTTCTTCTTTTCCAACTTTTCCGCCAAAATAACACATATTAGGGGGAAAAATTGCATCATTAGTATCATAATTCTTTTTTTTCCTTTTTATTGGGATTTAAGTGCAATCGGTTGCTTTTTAACAATTTTCATATTTCTTTCCAACAAATTGTGTTCCTTCGTAACATAACTCTAAAATTGTTGTGGCAAGTTCTTTTCTTGATCTTAATCATGTGGTATCCCCACACCACACACGTGTTAGATGTGAGACTAATCCACATTCGTGGCGGGAGCATTAAAGGTAAACCCCTGGCCACAAGTGTTTCTAGCAATCTCCAGATTTACCTCAAACGGAGAAGCCCACTAAAGCCCAGCTTGCCACCAACTGAGCCACACATCGGTGGTTATTGTAGTAGCAAGTTAAGAAGCAACGCGTTGCACTTGCAGTCCTTAAAAAAGATTGTACATAATGCAAAATAATTGACAAAAAAATCTGGGGATATTAAAGAACGAGTTAATTAAAACAAGGGTATTTTTGATAATTCGATACTATAGGCAATCACTCTCCCTCTCTTATTCAACTCCAAACCCTAAAGACGGCCACTACTGCTTACAGAATCGTCTCTGTACGTGTGACAGGTGCTTCTCTCTCTCTCTCTCTCTCTCTCTCTCAGCGTTCTGTGCGATTTAGGGTTTGAAAACATCTCAAAACCATTTTAGTTGCAGTATTCCATTGTAATCTCATTGCTTGTTCTGATTTTTATGATATGTGCTATGGCTATTCTTCCATAGAACCGTTTTTATTTTCTTTTGATCTGGAATCCTTTTACATAGAAAGACTTTATGTGCTTAGTTGCCTCTAGGGTTTTAGGTTGCTGTTCTTCTATTTGATAAATGCATTTGCAGAATGAGAGTTGAACTTCGATCACATGCATTCTATTGTTGTGTTTTTTCCTCCTATTTGGGAAAGAAAATGGGAGATTGGATATAGATTCAATATTTGTTTTTTGTTTGATTAACTTATTATCTTCTCTTATGTGTTCTGACAGGTTCAGTTGATTAGAATAGTTTTGAGTGGATTGTCTTTAGCAACCAATGGCTCCACCTTCCAAAGGTAGTGATCTGGCCATTGCCATTTTATTATATTTGATTGGACATTGATGATTGTTTACATTATGGATGTTTTAATGGTCACTCCTATGAATAACTACATAAAGTCTTGCTAGTGCTTTATTTTCCTCTATTTATAAGGTCTTTCCTGTTTTCTATTTATTGGGGTGACTTACTTATAAACTATTATTAATGTCTTCTTGATAAAAAGGAGCAAGTCTCTAGACGTCTTACTGGTTTATTCGCCTTTTTTTTTTTTTAAATGATTTTTGTCTGTTTTCATGAAATGGGAGATTTGTAGTTTTCCAATGGGGTTGATACTTTTTAGAGAATTGTGTCAAAACCCACGCGAGTTAGCTCAACCGGCAGGCTCTCTTGCTCAGGAACTGGATGTCCTAGTTTCAAGTACCCGGGCATACCTTGTATATGGTCCTTTTGGGTGGGGTCATATATTCGGGGTTTACCCTGTCCACACTAAGTGGGGTCAGGGCTCCACGTCACACAAAAATATATATATATATAATGGTATTTAGTGGTAACAAAATCCTTGAGGTTTTGACAATTATTTTGAGCTTTGAACTTATGATTTGGTGAGACCACTGTACAGACTTTTGAAATATTTAAACCCTTGACTTTTTTTAAGTAATTCTCTATCTTAGATAGATTTATATGTTAGTATAGGTAAATGTGCAGTATGGAATATTTTTGGAGCGACTAGAGATTATGTTGTTTTCCTGTTCAACTTATGCAGTTTGTTCATCAAGTTTCCATTTGGGGCATAATCATATTGCAAAATATTATAGTTACTTCTTTTTTTGGTGACGTGGAACCCCTGACCCCACTTAGTGGGGACAGGGTAAATCCCGGATACATGACCCCACCCACAAGGACCATATATCAAGTAAGCTCGAGGACTTGAACCTGGGACCTCCAGTTCCTGAGTTGGAGAGCCTGCCAGTTGAGCTAACCCATGTGGGTTAGCATACTGGGTTCTGGTCAGTAATATGTACACAGAGGAATTGCAATATATTTTCAGTACTTCACACTTATTTTTCTCACCGTCACTAGGAAGCACGTTTGTTTCCGTACTTGGCCATTGTGTATAAATTCATGTGTGCTTTAAGAGAGTAGGTTGGATTATAATGGTGGTTTGATCCGTTTGTTCAGCACCATTTTTTTTTTATCATTAGTGATGAGCTTTATTGCATAAAAAACAAAAGATACAAGAGAAAACAGGAAAAAAGAAAAAGAGAAGAAAGAAGGGTTCCCCAAGATGGGGAAAACCAGAAAACAGAAGAGTATACAAAGCTAAAACCAAGTAAGATGGATCCATACTTCAGTTCCTCACAAGAGATCTAATAGGAGGCTACTGCTTTCCAACACCTCGAGATATCCGTCCATGAGATGTCTTTGAACTCATGAAGTATGCTGACCTAGGACAAAACCAAACTCACAATAGAATCAATAAGAGCCCCAGAGTTTCTACTTTTGTCCTAAAAAATTCTTTTGTTTTTCTCTCCCCAAATTCCCCATAAAATAGCAAAAAGCACTGCTCTATAAAATATCTACCCTTGTTTCCCAAGGGATGAGAAGCACCACTGATCAAGTACATCTCCAACTGATGAAGGGTTCACCCAGTCAACTCCAGCAAACCTAATAAAAAAACTCCCAGAATGACCTAGCCTGCTGACATCCGTTGAACAGGTGATCCACCAATTTGTTCAGCACCCTTTTCCTGGTCCCCTTTTTTAATTTTTTATCCCACTCCAGGCTAGACACCTGCTGGATTATACGATCTGCTTGTTGTTTGTTAGTAGTGTAGCAGGTGCAAATTGATTACAATCCCAATTGCTGTTTTGTACCCAGGTGATACAAGTTACAGGTTATACCAACTAAGCTAGTTGTCATTATTGATTTTATTAGACGTTAGAATCCAATTGGTGTATGTTATGGAAATCTTTTTCGTCTCCTATACCATAGTAAGACATGGTACCTATGCTTTTCTCTACCTTAAATATCCAGAATGAAATATTTTCTCTTGTACAGTTGCCACTACAAAAAAGGCTGATTCAAAGGCACAGGCTTTGAAGGCTGCCAAGGCTGTGAAATCAGGTACATCGACCTTGAAAAAGAAGGCTAAGAAGATCTGAACATCGGTTACTTTTCATCGACCAAAGACATTGAAGAAGGAAAGGAACCCCAAGTATCCTCGCATCAGTGCACCTCCAAGGAACAAGCTTGACCATTATCAGATTTTAAAGTATCCCCTCACTACCGAGTCTGCAATGAAGAAGATTGAAGACAACAATACCCTGGTTTTCATTGTTGACATCCGTGCTGACAAGAAGAAGATAAAAGCCGCAGTTAAGAAGATGTATGACATTCAGACCAAGAAAGTGAATACTCTGATTAGGTGAGCCTTCATATTTGCTTTTATTTCTCATTTTCTTTCCCTGCATTTCTAATGCTTTAATAGCAAATTCTGGGAATAATATCAACTTATGGTGTTAAGACTAGAAACCAAACAGTTGATGGTATACACATGCAAATATTTACTCGGATAATCTATGCTGCAGACTAGTAATTTATCATTTGTTGATATCCTTCTGATGAAGGTCTCTTTTGGTTTCATTAATTATCACAAGAAACGATCTCTTCTGGTCATAGTATTCTAATATAAAATCTGTTAATTGATATAAGTTTATTGGTGGAAAATAGCACAGTTAACATTATGCTCAGTGTAGAGACTATCCCACGAAGGCATTAAACTATGTTTGAATTGAAATGCTTGAAAGGTTTTACTATCTAGTAGTTTGCAATAACAATGTTTTACAGCACACTTTATGCAATTAACAGACAAGATTTAGGGCCCTGGGGGTTCTATGATCCGTACATGGATTCTTGCCCTAGATTTGGAGATGTGGCTTGCAGTTGCAGATGATTGGGACTCAACATCAGATCGTCTGGTTTGCAGTCAATGGGATAAGCCAATGAACTTAGGAGGCAAATCTTGGCCAACTGTTGTAAAGGATCAGGACCCAACATCCCATCAAAGTAATGAAGTTTATCGATGATCAGCTTGATCAAATGATGACGGCCATTTCATTATATTTTTTTCATGGAAAATGTTTTGAAAATTTTGTTAGAGATCTGAAGAGTAAGCATATCAGATGGACAAAAAATCCAATTACACCAACTTTGGGTGTTGGGATTTCTTAAATGAGACCCTTTCAGTGGTTTTGAATCTCTTGATCCTCCTCCCTGCACGGTTACTCGTCATGCATGCATATTGTCTTTAATGTAGTATAGATACTCTCTACTTCACTTACTACAATTGTGCAACACATTATCTGTATATCCTAGACCAAAAAACAAAAAAAAAAAGATTTATTAATGTTGCTGGTTATTGTATAGTTTAGAACCTTTTGGTTAGTGTTCTGAAACTGTGATTACTAGTAGCTTAATAATTTTTCCTTACGTATACTAATTTTTATAGTTTGGGTGTTTGTACTATGTTATTATCAGTCAATATCATTATGACATGCACAACATTGAAAACATTTTAATCATATAATTCTTTTTTTTTTGAGAGGATATTGTTTTTCTTTCATTTCATCTCGTCTGAATTTTGATGAAAGTGCATAGTTGTCATCCATTTTGCAGACTTGGCTTCCACCCCACCCTCATTTACCCTTTTAAGTAACCGGATTCCTTTCCTAAATCGAATGTACTTTTTACTCTCGTGTTCAGGCCTGACGGGACAAAGAAAGCGTACGTGAGGTTGACACCAGACCATGATGCTTTGGATGTGGCAAACAAAATTGGAATAATTTAAGATTGTAGTTGGCTCCATGGTTTTTTGTCTGTCTTGATTCAAGTTCTCACACAAAACAGGACAGGTAAATTTGATTTACAGTGGGGAGTGTTCTAACAATTTATCTTGCATTTTTCCAATTTTTTGTTTGCTGCAGTTAAAAACTTCATTAGTACTGACAGTGAAATAGAACTCCTTATAGTGGTTTTTTTCCCCCATATTAAGGACCTTGTTCAATGATAGAAGTCACCTATCTAGGTGACAATGGTGCAAGGTATTTTCTCATACAAGGGGATAATTTGGTGGAAGAAAATCATCTGTGAGATTTTGCTGCGATTTTTCCAGCGGTATCAATCATGGGATGCCACGTGTACAAGCCATTACTGGTTAAGATGGAAGTAGGTTAAGGTAATAGCCAGTTTGAGGTTGATACGTCTCTTAGGGTTTTGAAAATAGTTGGTCACCCTTTTTAACGTTGCTAATGTGGCACTGTTTAATTGGTACTGTAAAAAACATCGCACCACCAAATATCGCAGGCCTTCCTAATTTGGTTTGCAACTCTGTTTTGAATTACAAAAAAACTCCTGTTGTTTTTCATACCCTAGTTGGGGCTATTCGTCTTTGCACAAATGGAAATGGTATGCAATTGTTATAATACCCATGAATATGTAAATTGATTCAAACACCTTTCAAAGGGGAACGACAGTCATCTGTCACATCCAGAGTTTTCCAAGCCAGTTGTATGATACTTGTGTTAGATGAACTTATTGTAGTATTCCTCATCTTATCTTTCACAATGTCTTGAAGGCTAGAAGTAAAAAAAACATTAGAAGTAACTTGTCTTGAAGGCTAAAAGTAAAGAGAATATTAGAAGTAATTTGAGAAA
Organism: Pachysandra terminalis; assembly: GCA_031762675.1. Classification (NCBI taxonomy): domain Eukaryota; kingdom Viridiplantae; phylum Streptophyta; class Magnoliopsida; order Buxales; family Buxaceae; genus Pachysandra; species Pachysandra terminalis. The sequence goes on from JAUPMG010000001.1 coordinate 22,144,054, forward strand.
TAAATTATGCCTCCGTTTGGTAATGCTTATGCTTTCTTGCTGTTTGAAGCAAGAAAGCATAAGCAAATTCTCTGCTTTTGAAAAATCTTTTTATGAAGCAAAACTGTTTGGTAAGCATTTGCTTTACTGTTGAAAAGCAAAAAAACAGGTTTGGTAGCAGT
>JAUPMG010000001.1:22145100-22156130 GCA_031762675.1 Pachysandra terminalis
GCATATGTCAGGTTGACGCCAGATTATGATGCTTTGGATGTGGCAAACAAGATTGGGATAATTTAATTTTGTAGTTTGGCCTCCTGGTTTCGATTTGTATTATCTTGGGCCAGTTTCCATTTTATCTTAGACAGTTTTGTTAGGAACTTCCTAGTTTAAACATAGGACTTCCTTCCAGTGTTGGTAATATAGATCTTGCGCATTATCTTGGTGTTGCATTATTCAACTTATTTGAATCTGCTTGAAGTAACGTTTCATCGCTTTGGAAATTCTTTTGCATCATTCCTCTTGTTTGTAATTTCCCTATGCGTTTTCCAGGAAATGCATGCTAGTGTGACCTTCAGACAGCCAAAAGTCCCAAACCTTGAAAAGGGTTTCGCATTTGTTTTAACAATGCAGAAGAATGGTTCAATGTATATAACGGCATACAATGACCATTCCCCATAGGGATGGAACGAACCTATTTTGGCAAATGTTGTACCAAGCTGTGCATCTTCAGACTTGTTGAGGAACAAAATTGCCTAGTTGCTGGATTGGGTACACTGTTCATTTTTGAAAGGATGAGTGCAGGACTGCTTTTCTGCTTTTAGATATTCTTAATTCTTCTTTCTTGCACCAAGTTATTCGATAGATTTTAGTTTTCTAACCACTAGTTGCTGCGACCTGACCATTTCATCAATGGTCATTAGTTCCTTGGTTTGTATCAGACTATTGGGAATAACTTAATTAATTTTAGCCATCCAGTGTGCATGAGCATTTCAGCCAAAATGCTTTTATCTGCATATATATATATATACATATAAATTATACTTGAATGTATAAAGATATTTTCATTTTTATGCTCATCCACATGTTTAAGAGAAATGAAATAATCTTCCCACCAAAAAAAAGAGAAGGGATATAATCTATAAAATATCTCAATTTAATTTAATTTTTTTTAGAAAAAAACTCATATATTTCTATAATTTTATAAAAATCACCAAAATTTACAAGAAAACTCATGTTTTTTAATATTTTTTTCAGAATAAAACTCTTATTTTCATAAACCCTAAAAAATTTACAAATAAACCTATATTTTTTTATGTTTTTACGGATTCCCGTGTGCCAGAAAAAAATAAAAAAATAAAAAAATAATCCCGCCATTTATCGGAAAGGTGTGGAGAAGAGTTTTGGATAAATGAAACCCCCAAAATAGGATTCTCTTATAACCGTTGTAAGTCCTTATCTTCTATAAAATATAAAAAACACAATTATTTGACAATATTTTATTATATTGTAAAGGTGGTTTTGTAAAAAAATATATTCTTTTGGGCACGCTTTCCGATGAGCCCTCTCCTTTAATAGAATAGATAGATTACAACTTACCAGTCTTGGTGTTGACAGATTTGGGCCAATGAATGGTGATACAGATCATGGCCCATGATGTATATAACTCGGAAAGAAACGGCTATCAGTGAACAAGAATAGTGCTTTTAATCAAGAAACGGGTCATTCCGAATCTGACATAGGAAATCGGCCAAAGGCTCAAACATTGGAAATTTTGAAGGAATCTACTACAGTATGCAATTTATCTTTCATTTTCTCCCACCTCCTTTCATTGGCTCCGGTTGTCAAGGTGTAGAACTTACCTGCCATAGGAATAATACTTCACAATTAGAAACTCAGAAACAGAACTGAAGTGAAAATGGGTTTCTTTTTCTTTTTTAATTCAAGATATAGTCAAATAGGAAGGCCTTATTCTATTAAGCTGAGCTTGCTAATGTAAAGGTCGTTACTATAAAAAAAAAAACATTATTAGTATTTTTGTCTTCCATTTTTTTTTTCATTTATTTTCTTCTCTTTCTGCAGACAAAAAATGCGACAGTATTATAGTTTCTTCTGTTCAAAGCTAAGGGATTAGCGGAAGTATCGGATAACCCTATTGACAGAGCTAATCTACAACATTGTGAATAGCAAGAACAGAATAAATTGACCATGGGAGTAATCAGACCAATGAAGTGTGGTTTGGGGTGCTTATAAAAGTGTGTCGAGTTTTCTGTAAAGGGAGAAGAATATGTGACGTGTGCACATGTGTGTATATATATATATGGAGAGAGAGAGAGAGAGAGAGAGAGAGCAATTTAGAACTGAAGACAACTATATGTGCAATTTCCAGCCAATGTGTGGGACAGGTAAAGAAAAGGTTTGGTTGCCCAAACAACCAAACCTTTTCAATCTATCTGCCAGTCAATACTTACCCATTATCTGCCAATCAACACCATATGAAGCAACACGAACAAGGATGTGGATTAGGCTTTCTTTCCCATCCTTTTCAATAGGAAAATGTTCCATTTATCTCAGAATTAACTTCAATGGGAAATGATATCTAATTCCCATATGGTATTTATATAGGGTGTTAAGTGAACTGCTAGTACTATGTGTTAATGTTCATATTATTTCCTCTTAAAAATACTGTTTTAATTATTTAAGGGAAAATAAGTCAGAATTCAGATAGAATCATGCTTAATCAAGCAGAACTAAAACAACAGTTTAGACACATACCATTCGCAATAGAAATTGTGCCTAGAGCATGTCGAGTATAATTTGGAGCCTGAGCAATGAACTCAAAAGTGTAATAAGCTTTCCCATCAGCATCATGCTGTACCATAACAAAAACACTCAAAGTTCGTTGACTATCTTACCCCTAATAGGTAGCAAAATATTAATAGCTCATTTGTTTAGATTGACCATCAACAATACACGGGTACTGGTAGTATGTTGTAAAGATGAATACAATCACCATAAGATATTGCTTTATATAGTAACTTTTGTACTATAATTAACCAAACAAATTCAGAATATTAACCATGATAATAATGCTTGGAAAATGCTAACCATGCATTCAGAAGATTAACCATTGTAATTGAAGTGATTCTAATGTGGGTCCCATGCTACAACCAGTCTCTGGAAACATTAGGACAGTATGCGAGTGTGGAAAGAGCAATAAGTATGCCAAGCACTCCTCTACTAGCTTTTCCTTTCTTTTTCACAACCCCTCTTCTTTAGACGAATAATTTCATGATGAGCTTTTAAAGCATCGCTAAATCTTATTTAGCTCTACATCATGTCATTGGTATGTGTGGGTTTACTGTAATGTGTACGATGTTGATATTTGTTCTTCTTTGCATTCATTTTGTACTCTTCTAACTGAACAACATAGCCACATTGTTATGAATCTATATGATTTCTATCTAGCCAGGTTGTCTGAAACCTTCAGCCAAATATTAGAGACTGAAAAAAACTTGTTCCTGCAAAGATAAGTAGAAAGCATTCAAATCTATGGGCTGGCATTGTGAATATCTATTTTCCAGGATTAATTTGCAAACATTATCTGACAATAAGAATGTATCTGTTCATTCAGATGAACCAAAAAGGCTCAGTACCCTAATACTGAAATAAATGTAATGAAAATTCGTATCTCCGATTTCCTGCAAATAAAAGAGTGTTCTGGTAGATTGTTGAACAGTGAATAGAGACTCGCTATTTACAAGCCAATTAGTTGAGGTTGAAGAGTATATGGAACCAATATATAAATTTTCCACACAATAGAATTGATTCTCAATCATACTATATCGTGCTTTGAGAAACACATTAAATATTGTAGAAATTCTAACCTCTGTTGCCTCGATTAGCTTGGTCTTTTGTGAAGGAGGAGCCAGGATGTTCTTTATTAGAGCTTCAGCAACCTGAATCATTCCATAATATATATATTTTAGTGATAAAGCACATCAAGAACTCAGAATTCGAACATATGGACATCCTATATCAGTCTATATATAAGACGTAGCAAACCTGTTGTGGGGATCCAAGGTCTCTGATATCCTGTTTGCTGGTTGGGACCATATTCACACTGACATTTTCTAATGGTTCAATAACATCTTTGAGTACTTTATCTTGTCCTTCAATTGCTACTTCCTGGTACATCAGAATTTCTTCCATAAGAAACATTCTTACTTATATGATTGTTATTCACTACCAAGTGGACCAAAGAGGGCCCAGGAAATAGTTAGGGAAGCTTTAACAAAGTTCACATAAGCAAATCTAACAAAATGTAGCAACGCACACCTGCCACCCAAATGGGTAGAGAAACGAATATCCATCCTTATTGTCTTGGACTGACTGGAATCCTTTCTTGGCCTGTGCAGCAACTGGGCCACATCAAGGATGTTCTCTTAGGACATCATCCATCATTATTCAAGTAATCAACGCACTGCACAATCAGCAGGCGTGTTTTTAATGCTATTAAAGCATTAAATAATAAAAAAAAAAGGAAAGTTCTTCAGGACAGGGAGAATGCGATGGAATGAAAAAGGGAACCAAAGAACTTACATGATGAAGGAGCTGGATTAAACAGAGAAATCCAAGTTGCAACTGCCCCAACTGCAAGTGCTTGGCGTCTACCAGTACCATCTGTGAAACAGACAGAGTTGATAAACAACTTTTCCTGATTACATTCTATGTACTTGACATTCTAGAGGATCTAATAAACAACTTTTTACTGATTATTCAATGGATTTCTCATTTCCATATCCGTACCAAAAGATTAGAAGGATTTATTTGATCATAAGTAATTATCCAGCTATTTAAAGGAACAAGTAAGTTAAATCAAAAATAACCAAGATTGATACAGCTATCATTGTATAAAAAAGTATGATTGCATGATCTACTACATTTTATAACCTTTGAATAAGGATACATGGATCCTGAAATGACATCATCTCATTCAAGTACCAGTGTGCCAGAAACATTGTATTAGAGACAGCGAAAAGAGAAGGTCCATATGTACTGTTTGTGGTTTTTTTTTGTTCTTTCTAATTATTACTTTAGGGCTACATAGAGTTACTCAAGTTCAAAAAAAAGGTGTATCATCCCATCACAGGGTGACCTGTCATATCCCCCATACTTCTCGTGAATGTAAAAATTTGATTTCAATTTCAGTTTCTCTACAATGCAAATAATAATATCTCTAAAATTTACAAGTTTCATGCTAAATTCAATTACTAGCGAGTACGGCTTAATTCCACCTTTACGTATTTTTCACAAATTTTACATTACTGCATGAGGGGAAAATTATAAATAGAATCAGGGTGGTGTAAGGTTATGCTTGTAACCTCTATTTTCCTTCTAACAGGAGCAAAATTCATGATTAAGCTGGACTTAACAACACGTCCTCATTGTACTGATGAAATGTACCTTCAACTGTTTCACCTGCAGGCTCAATGCTCTAAAACATATAATTGTAGTATCTGATCCTTACCATACTGTTCCTGCAATCCCATTGAATTTGTTATACCATAGAGTTTAAATCGTTCCTTTTGAAAAAGTTCACACTTCAACCATCGGATTTTTCCTAACCCGTGTCTACTAAATGGTCGAATCCCAATTATGTTATGTATATTACATGCCGAATCCACTAAACACGGACCTTAAGCTCCCCATAAACGAATGCTAATTGCTAATTGAGAAAAAAAAATCAATTAAATTAAACATAAACCACCACCTCCTCCAAACCCCCAAACATTTATGATCTTCATTCCTAACAACAATATCAGCTCACTACCAATGATTTCCTCATTTTCATATTTTCTCATTAAAAAATTATCCCAACTATGACTATAACATACTCCTAACCAATCATAACTTCTTATACATGGGAAATAATAAGTTACTGCAGTGAATGAATTCCATTTTTAGCAGGGTTTTAAATTTCGATTTCGTCTGATATTTCGCCGGGGGATGACTATATTTCGCCGAAATTTCATCAAATATCGCCGAAATATCGTCTCCACATTTCGTGACACCAGACTAGAAATGACGAAATTTCGCCAACATGCCATGGCATGCCGGCGAAATTTAAAACCTTGATTTTTAGAACATTTTCTGATAAATTTATGATGTTGGTGTTGGCAGATAAGCATTCTTTTGAAAAAAATAAATACGAATCACAACGCTTTAATTAGAATCCGAGATAAAGTTCTATCTAATATGTCCACTTAAACAATGCAAGAAGAAAAAAGACTAGCGCTTTCAATGAATCCGGAAATTCTCACCTAGTCGAGCAGCAGCAGCAGCAGCCGTTGTTACACCCGATGATTGCTCTGCCTTGATGAGAAACGAAACGCCTCGTCTAGAACAAGGAAATGACGCAGGCTTCTGTAACCCTAGCTGTACAAAGAACAAGAACTCGTAACGAGAAGGAAACTCGGTCAACTTACAGAGAAATGCAAATTTCCAAACAGAGAAACGATTGAACATAGGTAAAGATTTCACAGAGAATCGGAACCTGAGAATATGTTGAAGAAGAAGCATTGAGAAACAGAGTCCGATGTATGGAAATCGAGTTTTGGAGAGACGACGCCATTGTCTCTCTCTCTCTCTCTCTCTCTCTCTCTCTCTCTCTACGACTGCTTGAGATCTCTAAACAAAGAACATATGCGGCGTATCTTGGTTTCGCGGAGGACTCCCGCCTTATCTATATATTTCGGACGACTTATCCTTTTCCGAGACGGTTCGTTCACACCGTTTACCGGTCGGTTGCTTCCCTTGGCTTGTTTTATGGTTCGTTTTTTTGTTGTAAAATCCCGGTTCATCGTGGTTCATCAAGGATGAAAATAGCACTTTGATGTAGTTATTTCAAAGAAATAGATCATCCGTGAAGGGCTTCAGTTTTCTGTAGTCTTATTATTGAATCTGATTCACCATTTAGGATACCATAATCTGATAGGTCACTTGGGGCGTGTTTGTCGTAGCCTCTTGGAAGGTGAGGTGATTCCATTAAAATTGATTCTTATGAAGCACTTGATAAGAGCTGTTTTAGAGGAATAAAAGATGTTTGGTAAACACCTCTAAAAACAAAGCACTTTCAAATTAGATTTGTTCTTTAAGATTATTATTTTTTTTTTTGGGTGAAAAAAACATAAAAAAGAAGAAAAAAATACTCAACTTGGGAAATCCCTAGTAGTATGTCTTCCTAGAGCATTGTCCTTCAGAACATCAACTAATCCTTTTGGAGGGGTGTTAATCCAATAACAAGATTTATCTGATTGGCTAGGTTTGCCAACAATCCTCCGCTTGGTTCGCCTCTCTATGAACGTGTAGGATCATAACTTCCTCAAAGTATTGATGAGCTCCCTAGCAATAAGTATTAAGCCTTCAATAGTCCAAGGAAAGTCGCCAAAATTATTCTTCAAGAGTTGAATAATAGTCGTCGAGCCTCCTTCGATAATGATTCTTCGAAACTTGTGGTGATGAGTCATCAAAATGCCTTTAAGGCAAGCAGACATTTCAGCTAACAGAGCGCTCCCATTACCAATCGCCTGGGCAAAACCGCAAATAAAATTCCAGTTTTCGTCTCGGCATAGGCCACCAGCACTAGCAGGACCAGCAACTCCTTTAGCCGCTCCATCAAAATTGAGTTTGATCCAATATGCAAAAGAAAGGAACCAACGAATATAATGAGTAACCAATCTTCTAGATTTAACAGAGGACTCATCATGGAATATTTTGCTCGTGTCGTCTTGGAGAGTCTAAAAATGCTTAGTAGCAATTGAGATATCAAGAGGCGTTCCATCAAATATAAGCTTGTTCTTTGTGTTCCAAACCGTCCACGTTTGTAATCACAACCGGGAGGTGAGGAATATGATCAGGGTTAGACATGTGATCTTCCTTCATGGCATTTCTAAGATATTCTTTAAGACAAGTGTTGCTATTAAGCATGCCGCCAGTAGTATAGAACCAGAGCGCACGAGAAAAGTGACATTCGCTAAAGAGGTGGTGGTTGGATTCAGAAGAGCAGTTCCAAAGCCAGATAATATGGGTAAAATATGTATTTTAAAAGTTTTAGAGGGGCATATAAGATCATAAGATATATTTCATTTGAAGATAACATGGGTAAAATAGATATTTTAAAAGTTTTAAATGGGCATATAATATCATAAACACATATTTCATTAAAACCTCAAATTGATTCCCGCAAATGTGATTTTAGAAGCAGGAAATAGTAGCTTCAAAAAATCAACGTTTGGATGAAACAATTCTTGTAGAATCGCTTTTCACTTGAATTTACCAAACACTTATTTATTTATTTGAAGCACTTTTGGATTTAGGAATCGCCTCTAGGGAAGAAGCAATGCCAAGCACGTCTTTAGTGTGATTGTAACAATTGTGGACTGCTAGTGTGAAAATAAGGGTTTAATCTCCGCATCCACTTTACGTTTGTCACCTACCATAATCTAATAGATCACTTGTTGTCCGTCACTTTTTTTGGGATGCAACTTCAGTGGGAAGAAAATCGTCTGTGATAATTCACTGTGTTTCTTTTGGTGATATTAATCATTGGATGCCACGTGTACAAATCCGTTATCATTTATTGTAGAAGTCGGTTTAAGGTTGATATGTTCGTTAGGATTCTAGAAATAATTGGTCACCCTTTTTAGTGTTGCTTATGTGACATTAACGGATTGGTATCACATGAAACATCACACCAAATATCACAAGCGATTTGCTTTTGAAAATTTTCAACTAAGTACCGGTGATGCACAAATCGGTGAATAAATTACCTCAATAATTCATGCAACACGAGGTTCGAAATACCTACTTACACTAGCTTAAATCAAAAGAATGACCGTTCCAATGTAAGGTTACCTTGAGAGATGTGAGTAGGGTGAAAATAAAGATCAGTTAGGAATGAACAGAAAGGTTCACACATAACTTTAAGTCAGAAAGATGATTCTCAAAACAAATGCTTTGCTAATTTATCAGATAAATTCAAGAATGCCAATGAATCCAATCCTCTTTTCTGGTGTATCATTGTCCTTTTATAGCTTCATAATCATTATTAAACCGTTTGCAACATCTCATTCAATTCACTCAAAATGTTTCATTAATGTATACAAGCGTTTTGATTCGAATGTTCAAAACACTTTATTAATGATTATAACGTTTCAATGAATATATTCGAAACGCTTGGATTAGTAATGAATATGCCGTTATAAAATTAATGATATATTACCGTTCTATGCTGATTCAAGTCCTTAAATGTATCAAGATTCTAAAGATCTTGATAGAACTTACCTCTCTGCCATTCCATTCCTGAAGGTCTAAATGTTTGTTTCCCCCTATGTTTTAAATGATTAACTTCTACTTCACTAACTTCGATGAGTAATGAATATCAGGGAGCATTCCCTTATAATTCATAACTTTATGCTTGTATGATTATTTCGAGTTATTATCTCGAAAGTTGTCTTTACTTTACTTGTATGACTATCTCTACAGTTATATGAGTTTGGGATAATAAACTTGTTATTTCGAGGTTCTATTTCGAAATGCCTATTAATGACTGCAATATAAAGATATCACTATGTTGATAACTCCTTTATGTGAAATAACGAGTTGATCATCTTGAGATGGTTAACCTGTATTGCCTTATGTCTAAGGCAACATAATATTTCGAAAGTTCTCTTTTGAATGAATGTCAGTTCGAGGTCCATCTCGAATAGATCATCTAACTATATACTGATTTTCAGATAATTCTCTCATGTTAAATGGGCTTTTCGAAATAAATTTCGAATATATGTCCTGAATTCATAATATAGCATGTAATTACATAATTGTTCTTGCCACATGCCAAAATACAATTAGATTATATCAATTTTCAAATTGGCTCATCATTAGGTAGATATTCACAATCTAAAAATATGAAATCAAATACACTTGCTGAAATGGATTTTGCCATCAAATAATCGTGTGATATTTCTTGTCGCATCAATCACATGGCTTACCAATTTTATGAATGGATGGTTACGTGGTATGATATGGTTCATGCTGTCGAAAGTATTGTAGGGTTATATCTTAGCCGACTTTGTATTGAGTGCAAACCGTTTGCGATATAATCGTGCCATTTTCTTTCTTGTGGCATCAATCACAGGATGCCACACATTGTGCTGATAACTTACCAATATAAAAAAGGTGAATTGCATTGGCACCTCTTGAGTTTGACACAATTACAACAAGTACTCTTAAAACCTTGGTCATCACAACTTAATACCCTTGTTGGGTCAAAATTGAGGTGTGTAACCATATCTAATAGAAACTGATTATTTGCCTACAATACCCCTCTACCAGGCGTTAACAAAATCACACGCTCTAACGAACTTAGCTATCATTAATTAGTTAAGTCGATTTTTATTTTTTGCAGTTTTTTCTTCTTCTCAACCCCACTCCACCACTTCCCCCCGCCACCAAGACAAACAGTTGTCGATTTAATGAAAGGATTACGTGGTATGATGTGATTTTGTTCATGCCCAAAAGAGTGCTAAGTTATATCTCTGATAATTTTGTTTATTGTTTCCTTATCAGGAGCAGCTAAGGTTGTCAATGATCCGAGCTCACTCGGCTCATATGAGCCGAGCTTGAGCTTTAGGCTCGTGAGTCAAATTTGAACCAAAAAAAAGTTCATTACTTTAACGAGCTTGAACCGAGTTTGGCTAGGCTCGGCTCGGTAAAGCTCGGTTCAACTTTTATATGAAACTATACATTTATATTTTAATATTTTATAGTATATATTAATATAAAATACATATGTTAATATATTATATTATGTATAATAATAATCATCAACTATCATATCAATGTAGTAGTACTAAAATAAGTTTTTTATATGAATTGAGCCTTTTATAAACCCAATTTTTTGCAAGTCGAGCTGAACAAGGCTCGGCTCGACTGATTTATAGCCCTAAGAACGGGATGAACGGTGTTAACAGAACACGTTAATTTATTTTTTTAATTCTATCTTAAAAGTCATATTTAAATGAAAAAAAAACTAATTTTTACAAAACAAAATGGGAAGGGTATAAATGAAATTAATCCTAAAAAAAGAAAAAAAAGAAGAAAACAAAGTTCAAGCCTCTGTTTGGAAATGCTTTTTGAAAGTACTTTTTTGCTTTTTGAAGCAAAATGTTGCTTTTAGAAGCAAAAGAGGTGTTTGGTAAGTC
>JAUPMG010000001.1:22167499-22187516 GCA_031762675.1 Pachysandra terminalis
ACTGGCCCATTTATTGTTGCTGCGGGTGGAATATCTAATATATTTCTTCACAGGCTTGCAGAAAATATTCAAGATGCATATTCTGAAGCAGCAAGCATCGCTGAACAGGTTATTTTCCTTTCTTCACTTGTCTCATTGCGATTTTTTTTTTCTTCCTCTGCATCTCCTGGCTTGCTTTAGTTTTGGTTAGCTTTCTCTCAAGAATGTCTCTACATTACTTCTTGTGGAGTTTTAAGTTCTAGAAGGGTGTCCTAATATGGGTATGCTACTTTCGGCTTGGTTGTAATGAATACAAGTGAAAGTTTGAGGGACGAAGAGGAGGGATTGTATTAGGTTAGGAGCCATTGTGAAATTGCCTTACTATCCTGATCAATTGCTTCTAATGGGCTGGACGGTCAACCTGATTCCTATTTGCGATCTCAACTAATTAGGAAAAGGTGTTGGTGAACAAGATATGGATTATGGCCTGATTGCTTGCTAATTTAGGTTTGGATCTCCTTTTGTGTACACTTGAAAGATGAGCATATTTGAATGAACCAGGGACTGCGGGACCTCATGAATTCTGACATTCTCTGATGCATGTTCTCAGTAGAATTTCTTTGCATCTCAGATTGGGAATTGAATTTACTTGTTTTTATATTGCTATTGAATGTCAGTATTCAGGATGCAAGTGGTGATTGTTTTTTGAAAAAGTAGTCTTGTGTAAGATCTCTTAATCATTTTAGAGGTAGACTAGTGGAACACACCACAGTAAGAAACCTGATGTGACTGAGATTTCATACAGGGCAGAGGATTTTGTGGACCCACTTTTCACATGTTTCACCTTCTTGTTACACTTTACATATTAAGTTTCAATCCCAAACACATCTACTAGGTGGCAACAAAGCATCCCCTTCGTCTAATGTTTTTCATGTAGAAGTTCTAAAAATACTTAAAGATTTGATTGCTTCTATTATGCTGGACAAAATCCACTTCACAACTACTAATGAGGCTTATGTGGTCATGAGGAGTGGTCACTTTCATTGACCACTCCTCTCTGGACTCCCGGATTTGCACCCTTGACCCTAGAGGGGGATTCTTTGTTAAATCATTCTTTGCTTTGCTACCCAGCGATAAAGATCTTCCTTCTCTGCCGTTTTCTACTTTCTTTCTTTGGGGATTTCGGATCCCTTTCAAAATTAAGGCCTTTGTGTGTACTGCTCTTTTGAATAGGATTAATACTGCGGATAATCTCCAAAGGAGGGGAAAAGTTCTGGCCATATCATGTCATGTCCACTTCATGTGCATGGGACAGGGGGAATTAGTTGACCAGTTCCTCCATTGTGAGTTTGCTCTAGGAGTTTGGACTTATTTCCTTTGGCTGATCGGGGTATGTTGGGTTCTACTGCAGGCCTCAGTATCATTGTTTGGGCAGTGGCGATTCCCGTTCTGAGGGAGCCAAGGATGACTTAGGTAAAGAGCCGGTTTTTTTTGCTATCGTATGGGTGATATGAAGGGAATGCAACAGGAGAATTTTTGAGGGAAGGAGGGGGTTCCATGCCGTTATTGATTATGTAGTGGGACTGGTTGCTTCATGGACCAATATTCTTCTAGAGTTTAGATATCAGATGTCTCCAGATGTTGGGAGGCAGTAGCTATGTTCTCTCCATTGAGTATCAGGGTTGGGTCTCTTGGAGCCCCCCAAAGGAAGGTTTTATCAAACTCAACTTTGATGGGAGCTCAAGAGGCAATCCGGGACCATCAGGGGTGGGGTATGTGTTCAGGGATCACTTGGGTAGGATTATTCATGCATTCTCCGGATCAATGAGGGAGGGTCATGCAATAGAGCTGAATTATGGGCTTTTCTTTCTTGCTCGAGGGAAGCAAGAGAGAAAGGTTTTAGTGATCTCATCATCAAGGGTGACTCTTCCGCTATTATTGCATGGGGTTTACTGGTGCTTGGGAGTATTTGGTGACCTGCTAGCCTGATTAGGTTGGCACCTCGCTGTGCCTGGGTTATCCCTAGGGCAGCGAATGGGGTGGCGGACTCCCTTGCTAGAGGAGCGTTGGTTAGTGGAGATTGTTTAGTGGGCTACCCTCCGATGACATGATTAGTACTTGACTTCTCTTGGTTGCTTGTTGCTGTGTTTTGACATTGTTGTTTTCTGTCTGTTCTTTACTTTGTTTCCTTTTGCTGTTGTGTTTCCTCTTCTTGGGGAATATGCATGTATATTTTTTCTTCTCAATCTTAATGAAATGATTTTCGTTAACGATAAAAAATAATGTGGTCCTCTATTAGTTGGACATTTCAATTGGCCACATCATCACTCCACATGGCAGAAAAATCTATCTCAGAGTCAGACCAGAAATATTTTCTCCATCATTTTATCGTAAATATAATAAATGGATATTGGGTTTTGTGGACTCTGTTGTTGAATGGGCTTTCCAACTCCTGTTATTGTTCTTGGTGATTTGCACACTTGGTTTGTCTAGCTAGGTTATAGCCCCTGTTTCTAAAATCTTGCTCTCTAGATTGCCTATATGGCTAGATCAGCTAACAAGAGTTGATCATTTAGCCAAGAGCTAGGTTAGGCATGGTTCAAAATATCTTATCGAGGTAGCCTATCGGTCGGCCCGGAAATGTATATGTATCGAGTATCATATCAGATACGTGTGGGTACGCTGTAAAATCATAGATACGCAAAGGAAAATAATTGATACACAAAACAAGACCCACTTTTATGCACAAATAAGGTAAAAATGTAATATATTAACATGTTTTTAATACGATACAACCACACATAATATATATATTAATGTGAAAACCAACCGATACACGCACAGGATATGTATACATATATTTATTAACTAAATTAGAGATTCATATTGTCGTACAATAATATTTTATTTTTAAGACACAAATCATGCATAAAAACCTAATCTAAAATGACATTGTGTTTGTCATACGATAATATTTCATTTTTAAGATACAATTCATGCATACAAACGTAATCTAAAATGACATTGTGTGTTTTTAATTTTAATTTTTTTGAAAAATAAATATAAAATAAAAAGATATGATCAATACATGGGACTAATAGATTATATTTTTAAATAAAATATGTAGCTTATATGCTCAAATTACTTATATTGTATGTTAAATGATTTGTGTCAAAAATTAATTAAATAACTTATATATATTGTTCATGCATTAAGATCTATAATGTTATAATTATATGTATGCATAATAATATAAAATTATAATATTTGTATATATAAATATGTGTACCTTATATATGTGCGCATATATATATATATATTTAAATCACATATAATACTGATGCATTTATGTATATATATTAACTATATACAATTTATATATTTGTAGATTAAATGTGGACCCTATATGTATAAATTAGATATAAGTTAATTTAAATTATATGTAAATGTCTTATTTATGTGCATTTGGCACACTGGCGATGTACCGAATCACATCTTTTAAATTTTATTGGCTTCTTAAGAGTCCACTGGCTTATACACACACACACGCACATATATATGTGTGTGTGTGTGTGCGCGCGCGCGTGTTTGTGTGATTCGGTACACCGGCAATGTACCGAATCGGAACTTTTTAAATGATTTAGGGCATCGTTCAACGAGGAGGAGGAGGAGGAGAAGAAGAGCAGGTACAGAGGTACGGCATATTGTGAGATATGGCATGATATTTTGAACCATTGGGAAAGATAACTTTCTTACAGGTATCCCTTTCGAGGAGATATTGTACAAGAGGGAGTATCTGTAGCTCTTCTATGTTGTGGTGGGGTGTCTTTTCATTTCTTATTTGTTGCTGTTTTTTCTTGTTTTATGTATCTCTCTTCTGATTTTAATAAAGTTGATTGTATCTATCAAAATAAATACAACAAATGGCTGGACCTGGAGTAGAGCAACATTGCATTTTATCACAGTTTACTATATTGATTATTTCACTGGAGATGTTGCTTGTTTTTAATTCAAGGCTCTACTATTGGCTTCAAATTCATCATCGTCATTATCATCATATGCGTTATCCCACCTAGTCGGGCTTCAAATTCTTATTGTTAATAATAAAGAGTACCCTTATGATTCCCTACTGTGGGCTTCAAACCCTTAGTGTTAATAATACAGAGTACCCTTATGAATGGCTAATAGTAAGCATTCTTTTACTGAAAATTGTAAGGTTATACTGTTGATGGTAGAGGACTAGTGCCTCCTTGAACTACCGTCTTTGCATATTTCTCGTTTCAATAAAATCTGTATTATTTATTTAAAAAAGAAGAGTTGTATTTCTTTTATAAAAAAGGAGTTTATACTGTGATATGGTTTTACAATCATTCCGCTAAAAGATTTAATGACATTTGTTTGGTAACCGAGTATGTTACCTTAATATTGCAGGCAGTGTCATACGTTAGAACCTTATATGCTTTCTCAAATGAAACATTGGCAAAGTATTCTTATGCAACTTCACTTCAAGCTACACTAAAATATGGTATATTGATAAGTCTCGTGCAAGGACTTGGACTTGGATTCACATATGGGCTTGCAATATGTTCATGTGCTTTACAACTTTGGGTTGGAAGGTTCCTGGTTACACATAAAAAGGCCCATGGTGGTGAAATTCTAATAGCTCTATTTGCTGTAATTTTAAGTGGCCTGTAAGTTCTCGCTACTGTTTCTTTCCGTTCCCTTTTTTTGATTTTGATGACCACTTCTCTTTCTAGTTTGTCTTATCCATGGTTTCTTATGTTCTGTAGGGGGCTGAATCAAGCAGCAACAAACTTCTATTCATTTGAGCAAGGGAGAATTGCTGCATATAGACTTTATGAGATGATTAGTCGTTCTACCTCTATTGTTAATCAGGATGGAAATACCTTAGGTTCGGTACAGGGAAACATTGAGTTCCGGAATGTGTATTTCAGTTATCTCTCTCGTCCTGAAATCCCTATCTTAAGTGGGTTTTATCTCACTGTACCTGCTAGAAAAACAGTGGCACTTGTTGGCAGAAATGGCTCTGGAAAAAGCAGCATAATTCCTCTCATGGAGCGGTTTTATGATCCTACGTTAGGTAATATGATAACATTATTTTCCCATCTGGTGCATTTATAACTTCTACTGAATTTTTTCCTGAAGCCTGTATGTGTTTTGTCTCTCTGCAAATTTAACAATATTTTGTTCTTTGGTGTAGGAGAAGTCCTTTTGGACGGTGAGAATATTAAAAGCCTTAAACTGGAATGGTTAAGAAGCCAAATCGGACTGGTTACCCAGGAACCTGCCTTGCTGAGCTTGAGCATCAGAGATAACATTGCTTATGGACGGTCTAATGTTACTTCTGATCAGATTGAAGAAGCTGCTAAAATAGCACATGCACATGCATTTATTAGCTCACTTGAGAAAGGGTATGAAACACAGGTAGAAGCCATGGAATGTTTGACTTATGCCCTTATTGCATAACAAGCGGTGTCTTGATTTCTTATTTCTCATGTTGGTATCCTAATGTTATGGTTTTCAGGTGGGTAGGGCGGGTTTAGAACTGACAGAAGAACAGAAAATTAAACTTTCTGTTTCTAGGGCGGTGCTTTCAAATCCATCTATTCTCCTGCTTGATGAGGTTACTGGGGGGCTTGATTTTGAAGCAGAAAGGGCTGTTCAGGAGGCCTTAGATATCCTCATGTTAGGACGGTCAACTATAATAATAGCTCGACGGCTTAGCCTTATAAGGAATGCTGATTATATAGCTGTGATGGAGGAGGGCCAACTTGTTGAAATGGGTACTCATGATGAATTGTTAACCTTGGATGGCCTATACGCAGAGCTACTTAGATGTGAAGAAGCAGTGAAGCTTCCAAAGAGGTATGGAACACATAAACTTATGCTTTTGAGGATCATTGAATTACATAGTCATAAAAAATAAATTTTATTCCACTGTTTGATAGTGTGAAGGTACTGAGGATGTGTTTGTTGTGTACTCTTGCAGAACACCAATAAGAAAACATATGGAGACCACAGTTTTTCAAGTTGAAAAGGATTCATCAGAAAGTCTCAGCTACCAAGAATCTTCATCTCCGAAGATGATCAAATCAACCTCTGTTCAGAGAATGCATGGCATTCATGCATTTCGGCCCTCAGATTGCAACATTAGCTCACAGGAATCATCAAATGTTCAGAGCCCACCTCCAGAACAAATGCTAGAAAATGGGCAATCCTTGGTTGCTGCAGACAAGGCACCATCGATAAAAAGACAGGATAGTTTTGAAATGAGATTACCAGAGCTACCCAAGATCGATGTTCGTTCTGTGAATCGACAGACATCTAATGCGTCAGATCCTGAATCCCCAATTTCACCACTTTTGACATCTGATCCTAAAAATGAACGATCCCATTCAAAGACTTTTAGTCGACCTCTTAGTGAGTCTGATGATATGCCTATGAAACAGGAGGCAAAGGATTCACAACGCCCAAAACCTCCGTCATTTTGGAGGCTTGCAGAGCTCAGCCTTGCAGAATGGCTTTATGCCGTTTTAGGCAGCATTGGTGCTGCTGCCTTTGGTTCTTTTAACCCACTTCTGGCTTACGTTCTTGCATTGGTAATGACAGCATATTATAGAATTGATGAAGGTCATCACCTACGGCATGAAGTAGACAAATGGTGCTTGATCATCGCGTGCATGGGTATTGTAACTGTGGTTGCTAATTTCTTGCAGCACTTCTATTTTGGTATAATGGGGGAAAAAATGACCGAACGAGTTAGGAGAATGATGTTCTCAGGTAAATCATTTCTTAATTTTGTTTCTTTGTTCTTGTAGTTATCTTTCATGAGCTTCTATCATATATTGTGAAATTTGAACTCTGAAGCAATCTTTTGTTGTGTGCAAATTCTCATTAATTGCTCACCAGCTATGTTGCGCAATGAAGTCGGATGGTTTGATGAAGAGGAGAACAGTGCTGACACCTTATCCATGCGCTTGGCAAATGATGCTACATTTGTGCGAGCTGCTTTCAGCAACCGGCTTTCTATATTTATCCAGGATAGTGCTGCTGTTGTAGTGGCTGTTGTTATTGGGATGTTGCTGGAGTGGCGTTTGGCGCTTGTGGCTTTGGCAACATTACCCATTCTAATTGTTTCTGCTATTGCACAGGTTTGAATTCATGCCATGTTCTTTTTAGTTAAAACATTTATCTTGTGATTTGGGCATGGTTCAAAATATTGTATCGAGGTTGCATATCGGTCTGTCCAAAAACGGATACGTATCAAGCATGGTTCTTATTGGTATTGGAGCAAATTTCAGCTCAATATAGGGAACGAAACTAAGCCAAGGGGCATGACAGCCTCCTTTTGCACTTTATTATTTTTTTATTGATATGAAATTATAAGTTCTATTTTCTTCCTGTTTGCTTTAATGTTATTTTTTTATGTTTTCTTTTCTCCTTATATCTCTGTTCCTCCAGTGTCTTCTCTTTGTTCATGACATCATTAGTCAATGCGTGTTGATCCTTTGTTTGGACTGGGCAGTATCAAACTGCTGTCCTTGCCTGGTTGGCACATGCTCAGGCCAAATTGGTTACCACAAACTGAATATTAAAACTCTGAAGAGACAGAAATTCCAGTAACCCTTTTATAAGACTAACTAATGATTCTATTGGTCCTTCTAACTTTGACCTGAAGCCTGATTTAACCAAAACTGTTCTTGTATTTTATCATATCTGCAATCTTGCTATGGGAATAATAATTGCCAATAATCCATATTGTGGCCATAACTTGTAAAACTCGTTTCCCAATTTCACAATCTTAAGCTCTTTTGGTAGCTAATTATATAACCTTTCTCACACACCGAAATCAAGGTGATTGGACACTTTCTGAATGTCGGAAGTGTGCCCATGTTGCTCTCTTTGTATCTCAATCAATACCTCATCCCCCAAGAGGCTGGATTATTTGAAAGTGTTCGGTCTTGCTTTGTTCTTTGGTCATTAATCTGGAAGGCAGAAATGTCAGAATCTTTTTCACAATGTGAAGCCTTTCTAATATTATGTTTTTTGATCAGTAAAGTGTAGTTATATTATAATTATGGAAAACCTCAAGTGCAAAATTCTCTTCATGGCATTAGCCTCAATGGCATTGTTAAAGTTGGAAATTGACTGCATTATCTTTCCCTTTTCAACCTGATAGTGCTGCGTTTTGGTCACCCCCACCAAGGATGACATTCCATGGCTAATTAGTTTTGCTCTTCCTTATCTTTAGACATAATTGTGGCCAAATGAATCATTGATCTGGCTATTTTGTCTGTAATGGTTTGCAATTCCTGATATATGACACTTGTCACACACTTCCATCCCAAATGTGAATATATTCTTATCTGGTTGTTGAAGTTTAGATCTATAGTTTAGGTTCAGTTTCTAATCCAATAAGAGTCCAGTTATTAAAGGTTTAGGGAGTGTTCATTTTGGATGTCAAACATCTTTTAGCACTTTCTATTTTAATTATTGATATGAAGCACTATCAGTATGTAACTTTCCCCTCTTGCAGATCCTGAATGGCTCTAAATTTTAATTTTGCAGAAGCTGTGGCTTGCCGGATTCTCAAGAGGCATACAGGAGATACATAGGAAGGCATCTTTGGTTCTCGAGGATGCTGTTAGAAACATCTATACCGTTGTGGCATTCGGTGCAGGTAACAAAGTGATGGAGCTTTACAGGCTGCAGCTGAAGAAAATATTGAGACAGAGCTTTCTCCATGGAATAGCCATCGGTTTTGCCTTTGGCGTCTCACAGTTTCTGCTTTTTGCTTGTAATGCTCTTCTCCTCTGGTACACTGCCAGGTGTGTCAAAGACGGCTATCTAGATCTGCCGATAGCTATCAAAGAGTACATGGTCTTCTCTTTTGCTACCTTCGCATTGGTGGAGCCCTTTGGTCTGGCTCCCTACATTCTTAAGCGACGGAAATCTCTCATTTCAGTATTTGAAATCATTGACCGTGTCCCTAAGATTGACCCGGATGATAACACTGGACTGAAACCTCCTAATGTCTATGGAAGCATTGAGTTGAAAAATGTTGATTTCTGTTATCCAACCCGTCCAGAGGTAATGGTAATGAGCAACTTCAGTCTGAAAATCAGCGGAGGACAAACTGTTGCTGTGGTTGGAGTTTCAGGGTCGGGAAAGAGCACCATAATCTCTTTGATAGAGAGATTCTATGACCCAGTTGCCGGACAAATTTTATTGGATGGACGAGATTTGAAACTGTTTAATTTGAGATGGTTGAGGAACCACTTGGGCCTTGTTCAACAGGAACCGATCATCTTCTCAACAACTGTAAGGGAAAACATTATATATGCAAGGCACAATGCCACCGAGGCTGAGATGAAAGAGGCAGCAAGAATAGCAAATGCCCACCATTTCATTAGCAGCTTACCTCATGGTTACGACACGCATGTAGGCATGAGGGGTGTTGATCTAACACCAGGACAGAAGCAGAGAATCGCCATTGCCCGTGTAGTCCTGAAGAATGCCCCCATTGTGTTGTTGGATGAGGCAAGCTCATCTATTGAGTCCGAGTCAAGTCGAGTAGTGCAGGAGGCTCTAGACACGCTGATTATGGGGAACAAGACAACCATTCTTATTGCTCATCGAGCAGCAATGATGCGGCATGTTGACAACATTGTTGTTCTCAATGGAGGGCGAATAGTGGAGCAAGGTACCCACGACTCCCTGGTAACAATGAATGGTTTGTACGTCCGGTTGATGCAACCCCACTTTGGGAAGGGCTTGCGGCAGCATCGACTTGTATAGACACCATGGTTATTGATGTGATTATAGTGGATTTGTCAGTAACATTCTAACTCCTCCCATTTACTGATTGCTGGAGACATCATCACCTGCCAGGTATTCAAGGATGAAAGCTATTGTTGGTGGGAAGTTGCAGAACAGATGATCCGAACCATGGGGTTTGTAACAATGTTTATTTGATTTGGGGTGGTTGTGGTTGGCACCTTTAATGGTAACATCAACAAATAGGATTTGTGGAGTTCGGTGGAGGGGGTCGAGAGCATTCAAGGGCATGTGGTTGGGGCAGATATCTGGTGCTCTCTGATGCGTATTCTTTCGGAGTCGTGCATCCTTTGTGTGGGATTGCATTTTTCTCCTTTGGTATATTAATTTTTTTATTATTATTTTTTTAAATTAATCAAAAGAAGGTTGAGATTATCTTAATCTTCTGAGGTTGAGAATGGTTCTTAAGAAGCTGTTAATTTTTGCAATTCTAGCTGGTGTGGAATGGTTAGTTGTTCTTGGTTTTATCGATTCCTTAAATTTGTAAAATTGTACAAGGCTCAGGCAAGGAAAAACATTAGGGTTGAAGTTCCATAACTTACATCTCTGTTGTACTTTTGATGTAATGAAATCTTCCTCAACAAAGAGTTTTGACTGTTTGAAATCTTTTTGTGGTTGTTTCTTGTGGGGAATGCAACTTATTGGACAACAATTAGCTGGTTCACCTCATTGCTTTATTCACTACCATGGTGTGCACCTCATTTGCAGTTTGCTACGTAAACAATCCAGAGGTCCAGTTAGCCCTACCTGCTTTCTATACCTATTTACTTGCATTTTGTTTGCTGAAGCTGAGCCGAGGGAACCAAGGTTCACAATATCGATGTCGCTGGTGACTCGTGCGACATGGAGAAGAAAGGGGAAACCTTGGGAAAACCAAGGTTTAAAAAAAAATTGAAATTTTCCTCCATGTCGCCTATGTCGAGAGACATGAGGAAAAAATTGAAAAAATTTGAAATTTTTTCCCTATGTCGCTTGACATACATGTCACCGACATCAGAGAAAATCGACACATAGCGATTTTCCTTGATATCTTGTATCTCCCAAATCCAAAATGGCGACACAAGATTGCTGACGATAAAAGCAGCACAAGAATAGTTACTGAGATGGCCTTATCAGTCCTTTATTCATCAACTCTTCTATTTGACTCTGCATTTCTCTTTCATCTTCAAGACTGAAGAATTGGATTCCCATCCTCAATTAGTGCTTAATTTCCCGAGGAATGAAACAGAAGAGTGATTGTTCTTCCCAAAACAAATACTATAGGCAGCATAGAGTAGTGAATGAATTGATAATAAAACTGATACAAGATAAATAAATAACAGAGCATAATCACCAACTGCAAATAGAAATTGCAGCTTACATGTGAAGCATTGCTCTACAATATCAGCATTTCAGATGTCGAGCACCCTGAAAGAATCAGCTACCACTTTTAATTTGTTCCGGACTCTTCTCCACCGTCTCTCGTTCGCTCCAACAGTTAATGTGTAATACCTCCCTGTTCAAAATGTGATATGGAACTCTTAGTAAACTTATGAAGTATGTTAGAGCTGTGCATACCATGCTATTGTAATGCTACATGTTTAACATGCAATGCACTCCAGTGTAAGACGTTTAATGGAGCCAGAAGGTATACATGTGAAGCTCAAGAGTTTTAGTTCAGCCCTTGGCCGATGTCTGGTAGAATCAAGGGTTTTAGTTCAGCCCATAGTGCTCAAGCCCTCAACTGTCAAATCCCTTCTGCCACATACTTCGAGCCAGCAAAACAAGGCGAAAGGAACCCACACGGGTTAGCTCAACTGGCAGGCTCTCCAGCTCAGGAACTTGAGGTCCCAGGTTCGAGCTTCCGGGCTTACCTGATATATGGTCCCTGTGGATGGGTGGGGTCATGTATCCGGGGTTTTACCCTGTCCTCACTAAGTGAGGTCGGGGGTTCCACATCACAAAAAAAAAGGAAAACATGCAATGGAATGTAATGCTCTTCCAATGGAGCATATAAGCTAGAGCTTTTTGAATCAAAACCCTAGATTTTAATATAGTAGATGCTGGGACAGGAACACCACCAGTTTGATAATTGATGTACATATACATATATAGTCTGTATGAATATGCTGAAAAAAAAACAACTAATAGAGTTAATGAAGAAAGACAATAAAATCTCTCCTATGAAAGAACAAAAAAAAAGTGAATAAACATTTTATTTTCCCCACCTATGAAGCAGGAATGGTTTCTTCTTTCACCATGTGCTCATTTTTTCCTTCTTCAGAAGACATTTTTTTTTCCTATTACATAAACTATAAACTAATAGCGGATTGATTGTAACACACTGTTTGATGGGTTCCTCACAGTAGATCTGCTAGATAGCAACTATCTGTTCTCCAATACTCATTTCAGAAGCTCATAGAAAGGGCAAAGAAGAAGAAATTGTAATTGAAAAGGAAAAAGAAAAAGTCAAAAATAAGACTTGCAAACTGTTAAAAGCAAAGAAATCAAATTATTCTGACCACTGGATTGGGATATTCTCTGTTTTCCAATGAGTTCTGTATGAATCCTCTGTAATGTTACAGAGGATTCACAGGTTTCCTCTATTATCAATGGAGAGTATTGGTAAATGCACGTGAGAGTGGTTGTTAATTTTCATTTGCTTGTAGATCTAGGAATATTTATGTATTGCATATTAGTGTTGATTATTGGTTGCCTAGTAGAGAAAATGTTGATTATTGGTTATTATTTGATTGGAAAATGTCTTCCAGGAGTACCAGCAACCTATTATGAGAAAGATGCTTTTAAATCGCAGTTGCATACATATGGACGGCATGTCCATGACCAGAGTCCTGGTCAATAATGGGGCGTGCCCAGGTGCCATAGGCACTTAGGCTTCATAGTATTTCCATACATATGGGCGGCATTCCCATGACCAGAGTCCTGGTCGATAATGGAGCGTGTCCGGGTGCCATAGGCATTTATGCTTGGACAGTCATACCTTTCGGCCTGAAGAACGCTGGTGCAACCTATTAAAGAGCCATGAACACCTAGTGACAATTATAGAAGAGTATAGTTTGAGGAGTAAAATGTTGTACCATTTCCAATAGCAATGGTTGCAAAGGCCGTACGAGAAAAGTTTGGAGACGCAAGTTCATATTCAAAGGTGTAATAGTTTTTCCCATTAACAGTATGCTGCAGTTCAGATGGAAAGAAAAAAAAATGATGTCATATGGAGGAAAACCAATGGCTGAAATAAATAGATCGAGATTATAATCATAAACATGTTTGACGAGAATAACAAAATAATTTTTTTACAATTTAAAATGCAACTATCAAAAAAGCCATCAAGTTGGTGCCTAGACTCAAATCAGTTGAGACAGTCCGGCCAAATATTGTTGTTTTGGAAGGAAATGGAATCCTACAATAGAACCGAGAGTAATCCATTTCATTGGAAGGATTTTGGAGGTTCCACACGGACTTACACAATACGCATTCTTTTTAGTTAAGAAGATTAAAAATCCTACGTGAGAGGAAAGAATTGCAAAGTTTAAAAACAGCCAAGCCCCAAATTCTAACTTATTGGGTGAGTTCATCATTCCTAGACATCTAGTTTTTTTTAAAAAAAACACGAGTTTGGAATGTGAAAGCATATAAACCTCCTGCATGTCGAAGACACTAGCAATTTGAGTTGGTGCCGAGTACACATGTGTAACCAAATTATAGATGACCTACCAATCAAACAGAAATTGGTCAGGGAACAGCATTAGAAACCAAAATCGTTAGAGAAAATAAAAGAACACAAAAGATACGATAAAGTTATTTTCATTCACCTCTTCCATTGGCCCCAAATCATGGATATCTCTTTTGTCAGTTGGTAGAAAACTCACTCTAACATTTTGCAATGGCAGATACCGATCCTTAAATGCTGAATCATGCCCCCTAAAGTCGAAGTCCTGAAGAAGAGACCAGAGGAATCCTTTCAAGTAAAAAAGAAATTTATGTTCACAGCCAAACTAAGGATTTCTTTCTAGTTTTAAGCTAGTTATTTGTGGAACCAAAAATTGTAACCTACCCTCCAATCCGAGGGGTAATAATATGAATAACCATCTGAAAAATCAACAAATGATCGATAGTTTTCTGGTACTTCTGCACAATGAAGCAAAATCATAAAATAGAATGAAGGGACTTACTATATATTTCAAGACAATAGAGATATATTCAATATGAAATAGATAAAATGGCATAGTCATATCCAACAGAATATGAAGAAGTAATTGTAGCGCATGATACCTTCAGCAAAAGCAGAACTTGCAGGTAATAATCTTGCAGCTAGTGCCCCTACTCCCAACAATATCGGCCTCCTCTTGCATCGGTCTGATGTTCATTGTGTATTAAGATATGAGATCATGACATGAATTAAAAGATTGTCGCCTTATAATAAAAGTACATATATGCATACACACCAAACCAATACTTGATAACAACATTCATCAAGAATGCTTCATACATGTTAGTTAGGCTGGAAAATGGAAATACCAATCCTTTTCTGCCATCCCAACCTGTCACAAACCATCCTTAGCTTACTTATCTGCATATCATTTATAACTGACTCCATCCTGGTCCTTTTTGGTCTTTTGGATCCTTCAACTTGCATCTTCAAACAGGTGCTTTCATAGGTCTCTACTTAACATGCCCGAACTATCTCAACCGACCTTTATTTTATTACCCATTGAACCTTACTCCTTGACTGTTTTGAATATGTTATTTATTATCTTATCCGTCTTACTCTTTCCGTATGTTCTTAACATCCTCATTTATGCTATTCAAATCCTGTCAATGTCTCGCCTCTTAGTTGCTCAATATATTGTTCCATTTGTCATATTTGGTCCAATAGCAGTCTTATAAAATACCTTTTGGCTTGAATAGAATGCATTGGTTACATAACACTCTAGGCACCTCTTCATTTAAGCATCTAGCTCAAATTATATCTCTTATGGGTAATTGATCCAAGACAAAGGAAGTGACAACTTTTGAAAATTTCCTAGTTGTCAATTCTTCTAGCGTTCTATCCTCATTATAATTGGTACTAAAATTGTGTTCCATGTACTTGGGTCTTAGTATTACTTTGATTGAAACCTCTTGATCCCAGTATCTCTCCATAGTTCTAGTTTTTCATTTACCTCGTCTAATCTAGTCAACTAAGTTACATCGTCTACATATAGCATACCAAGAAACATCATTTTGAATATGAGTCATAATCCATCTATAATAAGTGCAAAAAAGATAGGGGCTCATAGCTGATTCTTGATGTAACCCTATAGTTATTGAAAACTAGTTGGTCTCATCCTTAACAGTTGTTCTAACACTAGTTAACATACCCAAATATATCTCCTCAATGGTATCAATGTACTTGCTTATTACTCCTTTCTTGACCAAAATCTATCGATTAGTTCTCGAGGCACTCTATCACATGCTTTTCTTAGATCAATAACAATGATATGAACGACTTTCCTCTTCTTTCTAAATTTCACCATTTGCCTGATAATTGATGCAAGTGTGGGCCTCATCTTTGTTGTGTTTGTGCATCTTTAAGCTTGAATAACTTCTGGACTCCATTTAAAACCCTGATTCTAGATTCGCCCAAACTAATGTGCTATAAAAAATAGCTCCATGAAAAATAATTTTCAGCTTTTTCTCCTCAATTGCCTGCAGTCACAAACCAGTCCAAAGGACACATAGCTCTTCTTTCTCTTTTTGGAGACAGTTCGGTGGTCATATTTCTACTTAACACTTAAGAATTCCACAAGGAGCTTCACGGCTAGGAAATTTCCTCTCCACTTACAAGAATTTGTATAAAAAGGTAAATAAAAAAAAAAGGAAGAAGAAGAATAAGAATGAGAGAAGTTTGTTGGAAAGAAAAAATCCGTATTAAGACTATACATCCAAGCAGCATTTGATAAGATCTTCAACTGGGTACCCCTTTATTTCCAATAAAGCATGAACTATCAATTCAAACGGACTCAATTTCAAAAACCCATACTGACAAACTTCAATAAATTCTCGAACCAGTGAATTTGACAGGAATATATAAGAGAAAAATATATCGATAATCATCAACATACCAATTTCTGTATGAATACACCAGGCTTTGGTTCATAGAAAGAACCCCCAACACGAATAAACAGAAACCCACCTCGATTCATCAGTTCCCGAATGAATTTGAATAAAACAAGAGCAAGATGAGGTGTCTTACTTTCTTCACTAGAAGTTGTCTCAGTTGAGCATGCTTTCATGGTAAATAGAGGGAATGTTATTACAGAGCGATGAATCGGAGTAGATTCCGGGACAATCAACTGTACAAGATGAGAGATGGGATCAATGAGAGTTTTTGCGAGATGGGATTTATCTGAATGATAAGGAATGTAACAAAATTACCGACCTGACTATGCAGGGTCGTCAAAGCCCAGCTTGATGAGAGTGTTGAAGCTGCCATTTCTTCAACTGAAGAGCATGCAACCCCTTGCTTCCAATACGTTGATTTTGCAGTTACCCTTTGTATGGTATAAGTTACTACGTAGGGTCTTCTTGTTCTTCCTAGTCCTATCATTCTCTTTTAATGGATAATGAGTGTGTGTACGTAGGGATGTCAACCGGTCGGGTTCCGGACGGGTAAACGAGTCCCATAACTGACCCCTATTATACGAGACTGTTTCGAGTCATACCGGGTCGAAGTTGTCACCTTTGGTCCCAGAATCGAACCCACAAATACCTGGTTATTAATAGATATCCATACCCGATACTTATTACACTAATGTATAATATACATTAATATTATTTGGTTATCATGATACTGATTTCATTCAGAAAACTTCGATTTATTTGAATTTAGATAGAATATTTACACCAACACATATTACATATCATCTATCATATCATACTACTTATAAAGGTTGAACCATTTTGTAAGTTTTTGAGTTAATAAATTTTTATTACATGTTGTTTTACTATATTATCTATTATAAATTAGTAACTATTTAAGTAATATAATATTAAACCATAGTTTTATTGTCTTTTACTTAAAACTTTTAGTAAAAATAAATATTTGAATTTTTAAATATCATTTTCTTGACAAATATACCCCTAATTGTTTATATAATTGATGTAACAGTACAACTAAACTCTTCTTTTTAAAAAGGTTATTTTAGATATTTAACATAATTTATATGGGACATACACACTTTATCAAATCTTAATGAATTTATTAATAGGTTTAACAAAATCAATACTATAATACTGATGATGCGGGTTTTGTAATGGACAATATATTAAAATATCTTTGACAAAAAATATAAAACGAATCAATACAACCCACCCTGCCAGAGAAATAAGTTCAGAGAGCCTGTCTCAAGATAATCTAAACCGTCGCGCAGTCGTTCTATCCAGAGTGTTCTTTCTCAAATATAGAATTTGAAAATTGAAGAGGTAGAAGACAACTGTGAGTAAAGACATTGAAAGAGGAATATGAGAGTTAGTCATATATATATATATATATATGTGCGTGTGTGTGTGTGTGTGTGTGTATTTCTCAATAAATGTCCCAGACTTTGAGTCACTCGAACTCTGAGGTTTTTCTTGCTCTAAGATATGCATTCTAACTGCCTCAATAGACTAAGGGTTAGTCACCCATTTTAAAATGACTAAGGGCTTTTCTGTCTCCTTCGAATGACAGATATAAGGGGTTTGTCACCCACAATAGACCTTGCATTCGGTTGACTTCAAATGAGTCCTTATTAAAGAAACTCCCGAGTACAATTTTTGCTCATCCCTAAGAAACACCTACGGATTGCAGACTTTACTGACTACGAAGTATCCTTAGAAAGAAGTACTTCGGAGGCATGTTACCTCTCTCGTATGTCTCCTTCGAATGACATACGTGAATTCGTGGAATTTACTTGTATACTTTACTCTAAGAGCACTACGAAGGACGCTCATTTCTCTTACTAAAACCAATTCAAAGGCCCTCAAATTGGTTATTTAACCTAGAACATTGGAAGATCTTATGATGAACTCTTCCTTATAGGGACGATTGATAATGAAAACGGAATCACTTACTGGGACTCTTTTACATTAAGAAGTTTCAAATGGGTAAGTTCGTTAAATATACTGATCACCTTGGAAAGGGTATTGGGTTACTCCGGCTTCTTCCAAAGGAATATGGATTGAACTGCCAGAAAGGATCCTTCGTAAGGGAATAAAAGCTAGAGGAATGATTGTAGAAGTTGAATGACTCGTCTCTGTAAAGAAGATTGCAATGAATCCCTAATTCATCACGTGTTAAAACCTCAGCTGCTTATACATATGATGTATATCTTATCAGAGGGGATTTTGTCTTATCAGGTATGGCGGTGTTAAGAACGAAACGTTACCCTTTAGAATTTAATGCATGACACACATGTCATCTGATCCTTGATCTTCTAGATTCTAAAGCAACCTATCACAGAGCAGGTTCACTTAAACGAATGACTCACAACAATTTCCTTTTGGAAATAACTTAGCCGCGTTGAAGACGTGCATACTTGGATATGCATTGTTGCATGGGGATATTTCTAAGCTCCTATCTAGACAATTGTCTAATTGACATATGTCCTGGTTAGGGAGGATGCTATTGGATGATTTCTCTATAAATAACAGAGCCTACCCACAAATAAAAAAAAGAAGATAGTTCAATTCAAAAAGTTCAAGTTGAATTTAGAGTTTTGTAGACTTACACATTAGCTAAATAATTGTTGAAACATTGAAAATAACCTATCACCTTCAAGTAAAACTAACATATACTTGAAAGATCAGGAGTGATAACTTATCAAGAAAAAAGATAAAAGTCTTATGTCCTTCGAACACTGAGGTTCCCTTGCTCTGTGGTATGCGTTCTTATTAACACACCTGACATCTCAACCTCCCTTCTGTTTGACTCTTTCTTGTCTTATTTACAAATCACATTTCAGGAAGAAACACTTTAAATAGAACGGTTGCGCAACAGTTTAGGCTATCCCGAGACAAACTCTTCAGACTACATCTCTGTTTATGCTCTTGTATTTGTGAATTCAAACTTTACCAAATAAAGTATTTGAATTTTGGGTTATTACAATTTCTGCATCACCAATACTAAAGTAATACCCCAGTTAGCCACGTGTCATAATATCTCTGATTTTTTATTTTAAATTATTTTTTTAATAACAACGGAAGAGAGAGATTCAGTAGTCTACATTTTTTTTGATCTCTTCGTCGGTCTCTCCGGGGTATTTGGGCACAAACCCAAATATCAATTTTATCTACAATATCATGAACTTATGAATTTGATAAGCATTGAATTGGATCATGTATATAGAAGAATTGCTGATGTTGGATTTTAATCAAAGGTAAGAGAAGAAACTCCATCAATGGATATGTGTGATTAGGACGAACAAGTTATATGCATAAAATTTCTATGAGAACCAGTGTTGTATTATGAAATGGTGTTCCATCTAGGAACCAATCATAGAACTAAAGTAAAGTAAATAAAGGGAAAGAATACGAAGCCTCGACACTGCTGGGGCACCCACTGGCATACTGTCCAAAACCCCCGAACTCTACACCTCACCAGCACAACGGTCTGGCCACCGACAAAATATGAAGCAAAATTTTAAATGCAACTAAGGTCTGGGGTAGACCAATAATGCCACTGACCCCACTCACCGACCATAATATGTGAAGAATATAAATTTATAATATGTATATGTATGTCATTAGGAAACTAATGAACTTGATGCCACCTGAGTGGAACCACTTTCAGTCCCACCGATATATCGTTACTCCACCGACACAACCACCGGCCAGGTAGGACTTAGAGAATTTGTGTACCAAACACACATAGGAGAATACTTAAGGTGAATGGAAATGATTGGCAACATTAAATGAGAGTTTGGAAAGGTTGATCATGAGTAGTGTATTTCTCACTTGTCTGGGAAGTGTGAGATGGGCTTAGAAAAATGATACAATGACTGAGACATAGAAAATGAAGGATGTACATGATTATCGAAAGGTGATACTGTAATGACCTGAACCTTTGAAAGTATTTTATTTTTCCAGTTATAATATATGAATAAATTATTGGAGTTATCTGTGTGATTGTATGTGCATTATTTATGTTATGGGGGTATTT
>JAUPMG010000001.1:22187616-22204662 GCA_031762675.1 Pachysandra terminalis
GGAGTTTCAGGGTCGGGAAAGAGCACCATAATCTCTTTGATAGAGAGATTTTATGACCCAGTTGCTGGCCAAGTTTTACTAGACGGGCGAGATCTGAAGCTGTTTAATTTGAGATGGTTAAGGAACCACCTTGGTCTTGTTCAACAGGAACCGATTATCTTCTCAACAACCATAAGGGAGAACATTATTTATGCAAGGCACAATGCCACCGAGGCTGAGATCAAAGAGGCAGCAAGAATAGCAAATGCCCACCATTTCATCAGTAGCTTGCCCCATGGTTACGACACACATGTGGGCATGAGGGGTGTTGATCTAACACCAGGACAAAAGCAGAGAATTGCTATTGCTCGGGTAATACTGAAGAATGCACCCATTTTGTTATTGGATGAGGCAAGCTCATCAATCGAGTCCGAGTCGAGTCGTGTGATTCAAGAGGCTCTGGACACACTTATCATGGGAAACAAGACAACTATTCTTATTGCTCATAGGGCTGCAATGATGAGGCATGTTGACAACATTGTAGTCCTCAATGGAGGGCGAATCGTGGAGCAAGGTACGCACGACTCCCTGGTAGCAGTGAATGGTTTATATGTCCGGCTGATGCAACCTCACTTTGGTAAAGGCTTGCGGCAGCATCGACTTATTTAGGCAGGGATTGTGATTGATCTAATTACGGTTGGTTCGCAATAAGATTCTCAACCTCGCATTCAACCCATTTCCTGATTGATGGTGATGTCACCACCCGCTGGATCTTACCAGATGATATCTATTGTTGGTGGGGAGTTTGCAGAATGGGCAGAGAACAAATGATGGGGTTTGTAATGATATTTATGTGATTTTGGGGTGGTTTGGTGGTTAAGATTTTTCAAAAGATGGATTACTAAATAGGATTATGGAGTTTTGGGTAGATGGGGCCAAGCAGTGCTGGAGGATATGCCCCTCTTGATACCAAATTCTTTTGGTCAGGTACCTCCTTCGTGTGGGATTGCGCTTGCCCCCTTGGTATATTAATTTGTTAATTAGTTGTAAGAAAGAAAGGGTTGAGTTTGTCAGTCTTTCTTCTTAGGATGGGGTTTCCTGTGATTTATTTCTGGCTATTCTGCCTTTTTGGTTGTAGATTTACTTAAATTTGTGAAAATTGTACAAGGATCAGGAAAGTAAAGGCCTTTAAAGTGAAGTCTCATGACTTTCATAACAATTTCTTTCATGTAAATTATCTTCATAGCAGAGTTGCAAGTGTTGGGTGGATTTTTTTATATCTTTTTTTGAGCAGATCTGTAATCTCAAGTTGGAAAAAGTGCAGTTCATTGGCATGAGAGAGGTTCAGCCTATATTGAACAAGCTTGATTGATGGTTACTTATATATAACTAGGCTTGTCTTGACTATTACTTAAATCTATGTTTACAAGTCCTAAAACCCTTGATTGCTAGCTACTTTCAATTGAAGGAAACACCTTGAATCCTTTGAGACTGCTCAAACATTCTGCTGTGAACAAGCTTTCCTATTAAATTTGAATTTATTTTCTTCTTTTGGCACTCAGTTAAATGATTTCATGTCAACATCTATCTCAAATCTTTTTCCTTATTGAATTGGATGATAGTAAAGAATAGTTTCAAGATTCTGTGAGAAAGTTGGAAAGTGGGTTCTCCTTCAAATGTTTGATGCAAGACATCAACACCATATACATCTCTCCCCTTTTGTCATGAGTCCTATCCCCAGTAACAAAAATGTGAAAACCTTATTCCTGATCTCAATCCAGCTACAGCAAGGAACCATTGGGCATGAGACCCGAAGAATGCACATTCGACATCATAATAAATGACAAAACATCAAAAATGTGAACACTGCCATGTACCAGCAGCAGAATGCACATTCGACATCATAATAAATGACAAAACATCCTCAGGATCAAGAGCCAGGATCAGTCGAGCCTCAAGCTCAGCCAATTCCACATATTCATGAATCTGGCAACCCCCGAGCAAAGCCTTCCAAAATCCAATACCTGGATCGAAAGGCAACTCATGCAGAAACCTTCTAGCATCCTGGAAATGCCCGGACCGAGAGAGCAGATCAACTATAGAGGCATAATGCTCAGGTCTTAGCACATTAGGGTCTTCAATTCTTGCATTGTCGAAAACCGAACAACCCTTATCGACAAGGCCTGCATGGTTGCAAGCCATCAACAAGCAAAGAAGGGTAACACCATTGGGCATGAGACCCGAAGAAATTCGCATCTTATGGAAGAATTCTAGGGCTTCCTTACCTCTCCCATTCTGGGCATACCCATTGATGATAGCATTCCAAGACACAATGTTTCTTTCTGGAAGTCTACTGAAAACCAAAAGACTATCTTCCATGTTCCCACATTTGGCATAGAAGCTTATCAGAGAATTACAAACAAACACATCAAGTTTATTCAAGGACTTGACTGCACAGGCATGGAAGTTCATGCCAACTCCAAGAGCTGCTATATTAGCTGCAGCACTGAAAACACAAGGAAAACTAGATTGATTTGGGATCAAGCCTTCTCTAAGCATCTCTATAAACAGATTCACAGCCTCTTCATTGTGACCCATCTGGCTAAACCCACCGATCATCGCATTCCAAGAAACAACATTTCTCTCAGGCATTTCCCTAAACAGCCCCCAAGCATCCTCGGATCTCTGATTCTTCAGAGACCCACATATCAATGTTGTATAAGAAACCACATTCGGCATTTGGGTATCCTCAAAAACTCTTATAGCTTCCTCCAAACTTTTCAGCTTGGTATAAAGATCAAGAACAGTGCTGCTCACGAAGACATTGGATCCGAAGCCCAGCTTCGTTGCACAAGTATGGAGTTGTTTGCCCACAGTTAGGTCCTGTAAAGAGGTAGACGAGTGAAGTACCGTACCAAAGGTGAACTCGTTAGGTCTGATATCCATGAAAAGCATGCGTGAGAAGAGCTCGATAGCATCTTTTTGTTGGCCGAGTCGAGTAAAATGACCAATTGTGGCAGTGGCGGACACCAAGTCCCAGTCAGGCGTTTCGTCGAACAGATGGCGAGCTTCAGAGAATGCGTCAGCTTCGCAGTAAGAACAAACCAGGTTGTATTCAGTTACCGAAATTCATTGTTTGAACAGATGGGCATGTGCTTTCGCTGTCTGTAATTTTCAGTTTGATTGAGATCGTATGATCTTCTTAGATACAAAGGATTTCATGGAAGCCTGGAAGAGACTTCGTTTTAGCGTTTTCAGGTGTGCGTAATGTGCATATCGTATATCCTAGAGCGTTTAGAACCCGGTCCACCCGGGTCGGATGGTATGGGCATCTGACTCGAACTCAACGTCTCAACCCGACATAAACTCTTTGATAGTTATTACTGTTGCTTTTGACCGTTGACTAACTGTAAACCAATCTGGATCTCGATTCTCGAGGACTGACATGAAAAATATACCGCGATAAAATCAGTTAAAAGTGTGATTTTCTTTTCTTTTCACAAAGGGAGTGCTATTGCCAAACCCATTTTAGCTACTTCCAAAAAAGAAAAAAAAATACTGTACATTTTTTCCAATTGCAATGGTATTATTATTAGGCGTAGCTTCCTACAAATAGGGGGACTTAGATGTGAATGGCTTTGTGAAGAAGTGCTTTGAATCAAAGCCATTGTTTAAAAATTGTATTTACGGAGAAAAATTAAGTAAAAAGATATTACTGACAAACATAATTTTAGATTAAATGGATATTTTTATGTTTTTTTAAAATGTATAATAAAATTGAAAGAATAAGTTTATCATTTTAAGAAAACAATTTAAATCTAAAACGCTTTACTTCCCTTCCGCTAAAATGAATTTCTTAAAGAAGTGACTTGGGATCGTCTATGTCAAAAATCGTCCATCGGTGCGTGCACTAGAGACATGATTGGTTCATTCTCTTTTAAAAAAGGTTTTTAACCTTTAAAAATTTTAAGAATTGAAATTTTTAAAAGGAATGCATGGTGCACATACCAATGGACGATTCTGATACAAAACATCCAAAACAACTTTTAAAAGTATCACCAAATTTTCAAGCATTGAGTAGGAAGTCATTTCATGTCTAGGAAGGACTTCTTGGCCTTTAGAAAGTTGCCCTACAATAGCGTGGTCTGGCAATAGCATTCACCACTGTTTAGTATTGTGATGGATCAGATGGACGGTTTGGATCTGCATGTGGAGCTTAAAAAATCAAGATATATGGGTTAGAGAGCTCTCTTACATGTAACAGGTTTTATATTTTTATCATGGGGAAATGCGTCATTGCACGTGCTTTCATCGTGTTCAAGATCAAGGGCCACCATAGTTCTAGATAGAGTGGAATGGCGGGGCAGGATCCACAGTTGTGGATCTATCTGAACGGCCAATTTATAAAAACTGTGATGTATCGGACGGTAATGCTTCCAATTACAATTAAAAGAGCAGTTAAAGTTATCAAAAGATCTCACCTGATAACGGTTAAATGAAACAAGAGACGTTGAAGAGTTGCAGACTTTTTGTTCCAAAGCTAAATTAAGTTAAAAGCTAAAGCTTCCTTCACAAACTCACTTTTTACCTTAATTCCCGCGGAAAAAATTTAAGAAAAAAGAAAAAATCCAAATCCATCTCAACTCCATAAATTCAAAATTAAATGCTTTCAGTCCTCAGTCTCCTAACTCACTGACCAGTTCTTGGAAACAGCAGAAATCCACCATTACAATCACACCTTCAAACCAAACCCCCTTTTCCTTTTTCTCAGTGAGGTGAGGACTCTCCTCTTTTAATGCTTTCTTTCCTTTCTCAAATTGGATTCCACAATCAGGTATGTTTAATTTATTTTTTTTTTTTTTTGTTTTTTTACCCTTTTTGATTTTAGTTTTGTTATGAAGATTTAGGATTTCTGTAACATGATTGAAGAACAGATGAGATGGGTCGTTTAGATTGGTTGTGCTCTATCTGTCTTTTATTTGGTTTCTGGGTTCGATTACTCTTCTGTTCTTTTCTTCCTATTGATAATTTCTTGATCCATTGTGGAGGAAATCAAACACTGAAACTTGAAGATGGTCGGATTTTTGAGCCTGATTCTGGGAATTTTCATCTGGGTTTATCTCCAAGCTCCCACATTGTGGTTTCAGAGACTGTAACAGGTCCCGTGAATATAAATATGTACAATACTGCTCGTGTTTTTACAGAAACTTCAACTTACAGGATTGGTACTAAACAGGTTGGTAAACATTGGTTACGACTCCATTTCTACCCAGTTTTGAATCCCCATTACAGCTTGAATTCTGCCGTTTTCTCTGTAATAGCCAATGGGATTACACTGCTTCACGAGTTCTCCTTTCTGAAATTGGGGAAAAACCCAACTTGGCTTCTTAAAGAGTATGTGATTGAACTGGGTAGTGGTTTGAGTTCAAAGGAATTGGTGCTTACACTGTCTCCATCGAACACTTCGATCGCTTTCGTTAATGGGATCGAGGTAGTATCCATGCCTGATGATCAGTTCCCTTCCAGTGCAATCCCCATTCCAATGGGGCCTATGGTGATGATCCCTACCCGAGCAGCTTTCGAAACTGTTTACAGGATTAACATGGGAGGTCCACTTCTTACTCCGAAGAACGACACATTATGGAGGATTTGGGAACCCAATCGATCTTTTCTTGTGAACTCCGCTTCAGTCCGTAACGTTTCGGTTGATCCTAGTTCGATCAAGTACCCTACCGGAGTATCGGTTGAAATTGCGTCGAATTGGGTCTATGCAACTGCACAAGAAATGGCTGATGCCAATGTTGGTGATCAGAAGTTTAACATCTCATGGGCATTTGAAGTCGACCGGGATTTTACTTATTTCATTAGAATGCATTTCTGTGACATTGTTAGCAAAGCATTGGATAATCTGGTATTCAATGTTTACATTATCAACCAATCTGCTCTGAACTCATTTGACATCTCTAGCAAGACAATGGAGTTATCTTCTGCTTACTTTGTGGATTTTCTTGCCAATGCTTCGATGGGTTCGGACCGGATTTTAGTTCAAGTTGGTCCTCCTAGTCTGATGAATCTCCCACCAAATGCTATCCTAAATGGTTTGGAGATCATGAAAATCAGCAACCTCATTGACAGCCTTGATGAATCTTATCATGCAGAGTTCATTAGCCCGAAATCCCCCAAGAATAAAAAGATTCTGGTGGTACTCGCCGTTCTATCTTGTTTGGCAGGATCTCTAGTCTTGGTTCTAATTTCTGCAGCTGTTTTCCTGTATTTTCGCCGTTCAAAGAAGCCAAAGCACCATCCTGTTCCATGGCTACCACTACCCACTACTACCCATGTCGGCAATTCTGAAACAAAGGTTTCAACCGGTAGCTATGCTTCAACGGCGCCTTCCCTTGGTTTAGGCCGGGCTCTAGCTTTCTCAGAGATACACGAAGCAGCAAAGAATTTAGATGAGAACTTGGTTCTGGGTGTGGGGGGATTTGGAAAGGTTTATAGAGGAGTGCTAGAGAATGGTGTTGTGGTTGCCGTGAATTGCGGAAATCCACGATCCCAACAAGGACTAGTAGAGTTCCAAACGGAAATCGAGATGCTGTCGAAACTCCGGCACAGGCACTCAATAAGATGATCCTTGTTTATGAGTACATGGCTGGGGGACCCCTCAGGAAACACTTATATGGTTCAGATCACCCCCCACTTGATTGGAAACAAAGGCTAGACATTTGCATTGGCGCCGCGAAAGGTTTGCATTACCTTCACACCGGTGAATCGGAAAGTATCATCCACCGGGACGTCAAGACAAAGAACATTCTGCTTGATGAGAGCCTCAATGCAAAGGTTGCAGATTTCGGGTTGTCGAAGCTAGGCCCGACTTTGGATCAGACCCACGCAAGTACCGCCGTGAAAGGAAGCTTTGGGTATCTTGATCCGGAATACTTCCGCCGGCAACAACTAACCCAGAAGTCCGATGGGTATTCATTTGGGGTAGTGTTGATGGAGGTTCTGTGTGCCAGGCCGGCCATTAATCCGGCACTCCCAAGAGAACAGGTCAATATAGCAGAGTGGGCATTGTACTGGCAAAAGAAGGGTCGTCTCGAGCAGATTATTGACCCAAATCTCGTGGGATCTGTGAATCTCGACTGGCTGCGAAAGTTTGGCGAAACGGCGGAGAAGTGTTTGGCTGAACAAGGGATTGAGAGGCCAACAATGGGAGATGTTCTGTGGAATCTAGAGTATGCTCTTCAGTTACAACAAGCTTCCTCACAAGCTGTTGTGGATGAAAACAATGCAAATCACGTATCTGAAATACCAGACTGGATTCCCCAGATTACAACTCTTGATGGTGATAGAGCTGCTGGTATCATCAGTGACCGAGGGTCTGGTGCAGGCACAACGAGTAGAGTGTTTTCACAGCTGATGAATCCAAAGGGAAGATAGCTTGGTAGGGATAATCCATGATTCCTTGTATTCTTCATATTATTAAGGTCTGCTTTTACAATGAAAATGAGTTTTTCTCTTTTTTTTTTTTTAATATACGTTTGAATTTCTCACACAACTAACTTGGTAGGGATAATCCATGATTCCCTGTATTCTTCATATTATTAATGTCTGCTTTTACAATGAAAATGAGTTTTTTTTAATAAAAGTTTGAATTTCTCACACAACTAGCCTATTTCTGCTCATCACTTGTACAAGGAAGATTTGCAAGAGAATTTTTAGATCAACATAATATATGTCTTCAATAAGTAGCTAATGGTTTAAAATTTTGCTAGCATGCAGGTGAAATATCGCCAATTTCTAGTCCGGCGACATGAAATATAGGGGAAAACATATATTTTTATAAAAAAATAATGCAAACATTTAGAAAAATTGTAATAAAAAGCGAATTGTAATCATCATCATATACATTATGTCAGCAAAAGTAAAGAAAATTCCTCCCTACAGTGTGCGCGCATCCATACTTGCCTATATATATGTTAATGCATAGGTATGCATATTTTTTTTTTATAGTTTAGATCTTTTAGATGCATTTTACTCCCATTTAAACCCTTAAAAAGTTTGGAATTAAAATGCCTTTTCTTTCCCAACATTTCCCTAATATTTCTCCATATTGGAGAAATATTCTACCATTTCAGCGAAAAATTTCAGGCGAAATTGAAATTTAAAATCTTGGACTTCACCAATATACAGGCACTGGTAAGCCTAAAATGAATCTCATCACTTTGGTAGTAAATGTATATAAGAAATATATATAAAAATATGAAGTCAAATATTAAACTGGTTAAACTATGCTACCATTTGTCTTTAAATCAGGAGGAAAGAAAGAAACAAATTATCCCATTTACACCACCAACAATTTGAGTTCTTATGTGTACAGTAATGTTTATGATCCTATAGGAACCTTTGCCGCTTCAGGGACGGAATTTGTATGTGCATGACATCCATATTGATACCGGCAGAGATCGGCCAACCATTTTTCAGACATGAACCAGAACCAGTTGAGAAATTCAGCATAGATGTAGAATAAATTTGAGAAGAACCAGAAGGGATTTCATGGTGTAATGAACTCAATGGATTTTGAATTGCATAATTCGGATTCATGACTGGTTTCTGGTTATCCATTTCAGAATCAGAACCTCCAATGGAAACCGGTGGAATTTGGAAGTGTTGGAGTGGGGGAGGATTTCGCCACCGAGGAAGCGGTCCGGCAACAATAAGTGTCTGAAGAAGAGGTCCTGCTTCCATTACAGACTGTAAGAGTCTCCCTTTTTGAGGCAGAGGTTTTCCCTTGACAAGATTATTGATTAACGACGAAGCCCGATCAGTATTAGTTTTCACCGGAGAGATATTACACATTGAGGGGGATCCATTTTCCGGCGAGATTATATCCCTTGTTATAGGGAAATTGTACTCTTGGAGTAATGGTTGCCGGGGAACTCCAAAGTCACTTGTATCGACCATCTTCATGTTCGACAGATCTGGCGATGGGACTGTATCAAAGAAGGGCTCAACTGGGGACGAACCGATTGAGTGATGATTATATGTTTCAGATAGGCTATCGGATTCTGTGATGCCGGAGTTTGCCTTTGTGGGTTTCATGGGAGGACTTTCCGGTTGGATTTGCGGAAAAACGGTGCATACTTCAGTAGGGCTAGATGGTATGACCTTGGTCAGTAATTTCTGCAACTGATCTCTTGCTTCATCTCTTTCTTGGTAAGCTACCTTCAGGAGATGAAGTAATTGCTTTATGTTCTCCTCTTTTTTTCTCATCTCCTCCTTTACATTCATTCTTGCTGATTCTAGTTCAAATGTAGTGTAGAGAAGCCTCTGCTTCAGCTCATCAATGCTCTGTTGGAATAATTTCTGTTATTTAAAGGGTTTGAATACAAACTTTTAAGGAATTGAAGGAAAACTTGTACAATCTTGCTTACCATTAAAAAAAAAAAAAAAGTGTAAACAATTTCATCATTTTGAAGAAGGAAAAAGAACAAGATTTGATTTTTCTCAGAGCTTCTTATTCATTTTTAAGAAACCTTTCAGGGAAAATATTCGACTCCCAAACATGAAGAATTTCTACTGAAATATGTGAATCCATCACAAAAATCCAACAATTAGTGAAAAAGAGAAAAGAACTAATGAAAGATTCTACATCAAAACAAGCAGTGAACCACTTTTTCAAAAGTTAGAAGGAACATGAAAGAACTAACAAAGACACATTGGATCCAAAGCCTTTTTGGTCAAACATGATTGTTTCTGCTGATAAGGAAAAGAAAAAAAGGCTATTGGGTTCCTTTGGCAAAGTTAGGAATTTCCCTAAAAACTCAGAAGTTTACATCAATACCTACAAATTTCAACTTGAGTATGCTCTCTTCAGAGAAAGAACTAGGACCTCCATGGACCCTTTACCAAATAAAACCAGTTCTAGACTCAGAATTCACATATATTTCAGAAGCATGGATGAACAATTTACTTTCAAATTCTCCTAAAAAAGAGCCATGAGAATTAAAACCCACAAATTGAAAGTGAACCCTTTTACTGAGATAAGAAAATCTGGAAAAAATTTGAAGTAAAAGAAACACACATACCCAAGGTCTTTCAAAACTAGGTTTTCAAATACATTTTTTCTTAGTTTCTGAGGGAAAAAAAATGAAGAAAAAAATGCAATAAATAGAATCAAACCATAGGCATTAACAGTACAGAATTGTCATTTTCAAAAGAACTATTTGTTCCTGGGAATGAAACAAATAAAGCAACTTCTTAAAGATAACAAACTCCTATCTAATACCCATTAAGATTTCAACCAGAATAAGAACATTCCTTCTCTAAGAAGAAAAGATAGAACGTAGAAAAAAAAAATCAATAGCATCAGACCGCACCATTAGTACCCAGAAGAATTAATCTCATAAAAACTCTTAGAACACGAAATGAAGAGTGACCCACCTCTTGATAACTCCATACAGAAGCCATTCCTTCCATCTCTCTTTCTTTCTCTGTCTCAGATTTCCTGAGAAGAAAACCAGCTAGCTAGTAATAGCAGTAGAGTTCCGACTCATTTACAGACCAAGGAATATATAAGTTTTATGAGGTTGCTTCTCACAAACTTCCAGAAACCCCAATCCACATCAAAGAAAATAAGGAATTTGAAAACCTTCTATATTAGAAAAACTCCAATTTCTTTCTCTAAAATATCTTGAAAAACCCTCCGTGGTTTCAGGACTCCTCTCTCTCTCTCTCTCTCTCTCTCTCTCTCTCTTTCTCTAACAAAACTCTCTCTCTCTCTCTCTATAAATTGACTGACTGACTGACTCTGTGACTGAGCGTGTAATCGTCAATCCAGTTAAGATTTCCATTTTAATCGAGAAAACCGTTGTTTTTCCTTTCCGCAAATACAAAAGGTAAGCTTTTTTTCTTCTTCCAACGCGCTTTTGTAACGTGTAAGTTTCCTAAACTGCCCTTTTCAATTTTTAAATACATGAATATTCCCACCAAAACTATTTATGGAAAGAAAACGGAGAGGAGATCCACCCAACATGTTATGACTGACCATCATGGATTACCTAGTCTCACTCCTCTACATGATCAAGACCGTCCAATTTGATAATCTTCAAAACTTCATTCATGGGTCCAGATGGGTTAGGTTCAAACACACCCCGGATAGACCCATCTGGTTTTATGTGTCTAGACTAAGACCCATTTCTCAGCTCAGCTCGGACTTGTAAACCTTGAGCAAGGCTCAGGCTCAGTTCAGACTTGATAAAAAATTTTAGGCTCATGCTTGTTAAAATGTTTTGGGTCTCACAAAAGTTTGGCTTGCAAAAAAGCTTAGACCAGTACAAATGCATTATAGTTGGTGATTGTTATTATATATAATATAATATATTAATATGTGTATTTAATAGTTATAAAAAAATACAAAATATAAGATATAGTAATATGGACGTATAATCTCATATAAAAACCAACTTGAGCTTTCCAAAGCTCGGCTCAAGCTCGTTAAGATAATGAGCTTTTTTCTTTCGTGCTCAGGCTCAGTTCGCAAGCCTAATTCTAGAGCTCAAGCTCGGCTTGTTCACAGTTTTTTTTTTTGATGATAGCTCGGCTCGTTCACAGTTTGATCAACATATTTATTGACTTTACCAATCAAGAGTAAATAAAAAGCTGGATCAGATGGCCACAAATGTAGTTGTCATTATATATTGAATGATCATGATCATTGATAAGTTGTCACAAGGTGTATAGTAGATGTATGGTATCATTCTTAAAAATGAATTTTGGATATAAAGCATCTTTTAATTTGTATCAAATGAACCTTTTTTTGTAAGAATATTTATTTTATACCTAGAAGGGGATGTGTACTAGATTGCCTGTGAACGGCCTAAGATAACTGATATAAACCATCTTTTGGTTGACCCTTATCTTTAAGACACACATATATTGTATAATTTAATATTTTATAATG
The DNA here is from genome assembly GCA_031762675.1 of Pachysandra terminalis. NCBI lineage: Eukaryota > Viridiplantae > Streptophyta > Magnoliopsida > Buxales > Buxaceae > Pachysandra > Pachysandra terminalis. The sequence goes on from JAUPMG010000001.1 coordinate 22,199,558, forward strand.
AAAAGTACAAAATGAAGCAGATATAGAACATGGAAGAGAAATGTGTCGGAATATTTCTTTTTCAACACCAGAAAATGCCAAAATATTTCTTTGTTTATTTCCAGACAAGCGGATTCGGCACTCTTCTATTTTTATTCTTAGTGGATTTTTCAATTCATGGGTTCTCTTCTAATCAGAAACAGACAAAGCAGTTTGATTTTAAAACCAGGTTTTGGTCTTAATACGTTGTATCTCTCTCTTTATACTCTTCCTAACACTATCCCCGAAAGTGATCTCTCTCTCTCTCTCCTACTATGAAGCATTCCTAGACAATTGAATTATTTGCTTAGAAAATAAAAAAACAAAATCATAACTCTAAGGATGTGTTTGTCACTGCTTCATGAGTTACTTATATTTATTTTTAAGGGAAAACTACACTTGGAAGGTTTTTCAAAATTGCAATTATACCCTTTGAGATTTTTGAACTTCTAATAACATCTTTTACCGGAAACCTCAAGAAGGACGGTCAACTAACAACACTGAATCAATAACTAACATATCCCTTATAGAAAATTGAATTGACTTTTAAATAAAATAGATAAACCTTGAATCTAAAATATCCCTCTTATTCTCTCAACTAAAGAGCCATCATGGTCCTACAAAACACATCAAAAGATTGATATTAGCAAACAAAAAAACACTTTTGACTTGCCCAAAAACATAAGCACAACCAAACGCAGCTTAACTCTATTCTAGTTCTAGAACCTACCATCAGTAATATTCATCATTAATTGGATCACAGCTGACGCCTGAATCGAGTTCTACCCGTATGGGACCCATCACCAATCGGTGCGTTCCATGTTCTTTGAGTCCGAGCTGAAGGTCGGACCTAGAACGTGAAGACCTTCTCACCAAAGTCCCGGGTCCAATGCAGAGGAAAATATAATCGTGTAATGTCGTGCACGTCAGTAGGCCATAGGGGGCAGTTATAGGGGTACTATTGTAATTTCATAATAAAATACTGAGAAAAAGGAGAAGAAACTCGGTCCCGGAAGCGCAGACCGGTTCGATTTTACTTCCTTGGCCCTTGTGTACTAACGGCTTTACCGGTCGACCTAATCATGTGAAATCGTGAAAAGAAACTTTTTATTATTCCTAAATTCTCCCTCATCATTAGACGGCGCCTCGTGTCTAGGCGAATCTCTCCTTCCCAAGGCGAGCCCAGGCGGTAGTCGTCTTGTGCCATCACGCACATGGACGTTAGGTATAAGTCATGTGCGGCTCATTCGGGAGGGTACACGTGTCTTCATCACAAGTCCCCTACACGACAACACGTGGCTCCAGGGCTACGTCGTGATGCACATGCAAGAATGCCTGTAGCCATTGGTAGTTAGGTTGCTGCACGTACCTTAGTCTCCGAACAACAAATTTGACATGGAATTTTGCTCTAAACTAATCCTTGATTGAAAAAAAAAAGATGGCGAGTTGCAAAACTGTAAAGGAGACCCGAACGAACTTTTCTCCTATTTTTTTTTTCAATTCTAATTTTCTCTTATTGCTCGTTCGCATTAGAGACTACTTGATAACACTGGTAAAATAGGTACTTTAAAAGTTTTAAAAGGGCATATAAGATCATAGAGCATATTTCATTAAAGTTTTAAAAGGGCATATAAGATCATAGAGCATATTTCATTAAAACTTTAAATTGATTCTCACAAATACGATTTCAAAAACAAGGAATAGTAGCTTCAAAAGAATCAACATTTCGCTGAAGCGATTTTTATAAAATCGCTTCATCGAAACGTTGATTCTTTTGTCATTTATTGGTCGACCCTTATTATAAACAGATAATGTATCGCGATAAGCTTTTACCAAATGCTTATTTATATATTAGAAGCTCTTTTGGTCCCACGAATCACTTCTAAGGTCTGAAGAAACAATGACAAACACACCCAAATTTATAATAAGGGTCGACCAATTAATGACTCAAATCGAGTTATCAAATAACTCGGTTCGACAGACTTCTGAGTCACTTGACCGATTATTTAATAAATTGATCATCTTTCGTACAATATTATTAATCATAATCATTGTGATCCCAAATCAGCAATTTGATGACATGTGAACTATCTAGTTCTTTTCACTTTAATTTTCACTAAAAAAAAAAGTTTATCGCGATACATTATTTGTTTGACTTGATCTCCGATTAATTATTTGATACTGATGATCCCTCAATTTGAATATTCAAATTGGATCAATAAGAAAAGCCACCTGACAGGCTTCCCGCATAATCTATCCTTTACCCGCCCGTATATATATTTCTGAATAAAGACAATTTGATCTTACTCTAAGTTCGTGAACAGACTTTATGATCTAATCTCGAGACTGAATGAAGACAATTTGATCTTACTCTAAGTCCGAGAACAGACTTCGAGACTGAATAAAGACAATTTGATCTTACTCTAGGTCCGAGAACAGACTTTATGATCTAATCTCGAGACTGAATAAAGATAATTTGATCTTACTCTAAATCCGAGAACAGACTTTATGATCTAATCTCGAGATCAAGTCAGACTATCCAAACCGAAATAGGAGTAATGATCCTCACCTGACTAGAGGTTCACATCGGTTACATCAAAACCCTCACACACCGGGTAGTCGTCCAAGAAGCAATAACATTGCCTTAGTCATGAAGCAACATAGACTTCTTGTCTAAAATCCCAAGTCCTAGAAAGGGACTGCTTTGGGACAATCGTATACCAAATATGAAGACACCTGAGATCACGTGTTGATATCGTGCTACAAGTTCAAATGTGACTTCATCCGGTGTTGCAAAGTATTGTAGTCATAATCGAGTTAAAGTCATTATCTTTAGAATATCAAGCGCGAGGACAACACCCCGAGCTTCTTAGAATATCTATACAATAAGACAAAAAATGGGGGAGATCGAGATACCTAAAGGAATGGTGGCCCAGAGAGACGTCCCATCAGACCCATGACGGTTGTTGGCAGTTAAGCAACCCACATGGGCGATGTCACATCAAACGGACCGAGCACAAGACAGAGGTTGCTTGCACACTTGTATAAAGTGACAAGTGACAGTCGAGGTATGGGCTGGGACACGTGGAATCATCTTATCACGTCTGCCCCCCGATGGCTGACACTTGTCACCTACACCTTGTTTGAGAACTTTGGCTATAAAAAACCCTCATCCTCATTCAAACGGGGACACCTGGTGCAAAAAGATAGCCGGCTGATAGATGCAAGGTCTCTGACTTAGAAGCTTTTTTGTCCTTGTGCCATCTCTAAAAACCATTCCTTGGGATTTTCCAAAACTTCTTCCTTGAGTCTATTGATGATTTGACATACCCGCACAAAGAAACCTCGTATTGGAACGACTGTCAAGTTTAGGATAATACGAGACAGGCTTTCGAACCGACTCTCTCCCTGTGGTTAACCAGTCATAAAGTGACATCTGTCATTTTGTTAAGCCCTTTTTGTTAACCATTTTCAGGGATCAACAATACCGGTGATGACGGGTTTGTAAAATACTAAATATATTAGAATATAATGACAATTAACATATGGAATCAATTACAACCCGTCTTCCAGAGAAAATGTAGGAAAGTATGTCTCAAGACAGCCTAAACCGTCGCGCAGCCGTTCTGTCAAGAGCGTTCCTTGTCAACTTTAACCTATAGAGAAAGCAAAGAGAAGGGACAAGAAGGAAGAGAATATTGCAATAGCTGAGAAGACAGTTAGAATGCAATCACAGAGCAGTAAAACCTCACAGTTGAAGACTACTCTCTTTCTCTTTCAGTGCCTTGACTCAATGTTGTTTCAGATTTCAGAGTTTTTTAGCTTAAACTCAGATCTCTGATCCTCTTCAATGGATGATGGGCTATGTTATTTGTATAGATTTTTCCACTCCAAATAGGACAAGTGTCACTCGACTAAATGTTCAGAGAGGGACCCTCATGTGATTAGCACATCCTGAGTGACACGTGGTCCTGAAATGTATCCGGAATGACACGTGTTCTCCAACACGCCTAAGTTACTTATAGAGAAAGAGAGGTAATCATTTCAAACATTAAAAACCTGCTCTGCGATAGGTTGCTTTGGAACTTGAGCAACGGATCAAGAGACGCGTGTCACTTTCATACAAATCCCAAGAGCGAAGTCGCCATTCCTGCCGCCATTCCAGAAAAGACAAAACCCCCTTTAGATAAGTTAGAAAGCAGATATTATAAGTAGGTGAGATTTTTACCACGTGTTTTCCATTCTGAGAATCTATCTCAATCACTTTTTAGGGGGCAATTCAATGTATACGGTACTTTGCTGAACTCGAGTATTTCGAAATAAAACTCCCTTTGACTGCTATCTTCCTTCGATGGAAATCAAGAACAACTATATACTTATAGGGTGATCAATGTATTCTTGAATTACCCATATAAAGAACTCGAGGTTGAGTGTCTCATCAGGGATCTCGTTTTCATGATCAATCGTCTCTATAAAGAAGAGGTTGTCTTAAAATCCCTTAAGATTCATAGCTACAGTAACCAATATGAGTGCCTTCTACTTGAATGGAATCAGAAGTAAACATGTGAAGTGAGAGGACATTCTCAAAGTCCGTGGGAAACCTATATTCAGGAAATACTTATGGAGATGGCGTGCTTCGACTTCTAAAACCCTTTCCACTGAGGGTTTGCTTCTAGAAGTGAAAGTCCCATGTATGACTCGAAATCAAGCCATAGAATGAAAAAAAGGGACTTCGAGTCTAGGTTTGTAATTCAGATGCATAAAAAACTGCATTCGAGGGGGTAAACCCAAGTTCATGTCCTTCAAGGATGACAGAATCCTTAGTTTTTTGGGGTGACAAGCCCTTTGACGAATTTACCATCTCAGGGAGTTAGCCTCGAATTCGCCTTAGGAGGAAGAAATATTCTGTAATGACCTGAACCTTTAAAAATATTGTAATCATTCAATTATAATATATGAAATATATCTACGTATTTAAATGAACATTAGTTACATCACAAGGGTGTTTTTGTAATATAATTTCCAAATTAGGGGCCAAAACGATATTTTGAGAAGTTAAGGGTTCAGTGAGTCTAAGTTACATATTT
>JAUPMG010000001.1:22204762-22215850 GCA_031762675.1 Pachysandra terminalis
CCCACTGGGTCTGAATTCGAGACACTCACATTACTACCCAGCTTTGAATCCCCAATACAGCTTGAATTCTGCAGTTTTCTCTGTTGTTGCCAATGGGATTACACTGCTTCATGAATTCTCCTTTGTGAAATTGAGGAAAAATCCATCTTGGCTTCTGAAAGAATATGTGATTGAAGTGGGTAGTGGTTTGAGTTCAAAGGAGTTGGTTCTTACACTGTCTCCATCAAACAATTCGATCGCATTCGTTAATGGGATCGAAGTAGTATCCATGCCTGATGATCAGTTCCCTTCCAGTGCAATCCCCATTCCAATGGGGCCTATGGTGACGATCCCTACCCGAGCAGCTTTCGAAACTTCTTACAGGATTAACATGGGAGGTCCAGTTCTAACTCCTAAGAATGACACATTATGGAGGAATTGAGAATCCGATCGATCTTTTCTTGTTAACCCCGCTTCAGTCCGTAACGTTTCGATTGATCCCAGTTCGATCAAGTATCCTGCTGGAGTATCGATTGAAACTGCGCCGAATTGGGTTTATGCCACTGCACAAGAAATGGATGATGCCAATGTTGGTGATCAGAAATTCAACATCTCATGGGCGTTTGAAGTTGACCGGGATTTTACCTATTTGATTAGATTGCATTTCTGTGACATTGTTAGCAAAGCGCTGGATAATCTGGTATTCAATGTTTACATTAACAACCAATCCGCTCTCAACTCATTTGACATCTCTAGCAAGACAAATGAGTTGTCTTCTGCTTACTTTGTGGATTTTCTTGCCAATGCTTCGATGGGTTCGGACCAGATCTTAGTTCAAGTTGGTCCTCCTAGTCTGATGAATCTCCCACCAAATGCTATCCTCAATGGTTTGGAGATCATGCAAATCAGCAACCCGATTGACAGCCTTGATGAATCTTATCATGCAGAGTTCATTAGCCCGAAATCCCCCAAAAAGAAAAAGATTCCGGTTGTACTCACCGTTCTGTCTTGTTTGGCAGGATCTCTAGTCTTGCTTCTCATTTCTGCAGCTGTTTTCCTGTATTTTCGCCATTCAAAGAAGCCAAAGCACCATCCTGTTCCATGGCTGCCACTACCTACTACTACCCACGTCGGCAATTCTGAAACAAAGGTTTCAACCGGTAGCTATCCTTCAACGGCGCCTTCTCTTGGTCTAGGCTGGGCTCTAGCCTTCTCAGAGATACGCGAAGCAACAAAAAATTCGATGAGAACTTGGTTCTGGGTGTGGGGGGATTTGGAAAGGTTTATAGAGGGGTGCTAGAGAATGGTGTTGTGGTTGCCATGAAGCGTGGAAACCCACGATCCCAACAAGGACTGCTATAGTTCAGGACTGAAATCGAGATGCTGTCAAAACTCCGGCACGGGCACCTGGTTTCTCTTATAAGCTTCTGTGAGGAACTCAATGAGATGATCCTTGTCTATGAGGTCATGGCTGGGGGACCCCTCAGGAAACACCTATATGGTTCAGATCTCCCTCCACTTGATTGGAAACAGAGGCTAGACATTTGCATTGGCGCCACAAAAGGTTTGCATTACCTTCATACCGGTGCATCGGAAAGTATCATCCACTGGGATGTCAAGACGACGAACATTCTGCTTGATGAGAGCCTCACTGCAAAGGTTGCAGATTTCGGGTTATCGAAGTTAGGCCCAACCCTTGATCAGACTCATGTCAGTACCGCGGTGAAAGGAAGCTTCGGGTATCTTGATCCGGAATACTTTTGCCGGCAGCAACTTACCGAGAAGTCTGACGTGTATTCATTTGGGGCAGTGTTGATGGAGGTTCTTTGTGCCCGGCCGGCCATTAATCCGGCGCTCCCAAGAGAACAGGTCAACATAGCAGAGTAGGCAATGTACTGGCAAAAAAAGGGTTGTCTCGAGCAGATTATCGACCCGAATCTCGTGGGATCTCTGAATCTCGACTCATTACGTAAGTTTGACGAAACGGCAGAGAAGTTTTTGGTTGAACAAGGGATTGAGAGGCCAACAATGGGAGATGTTCTATGGAACCTAGAGTATGCTCTTCAGTTACAAGAAGCTTCATCACAAGCTGTTGTAGATGAGAACAGATCAAATTGCATCTCCGATATACCAGACTGGATTCCCCAGATTACAAGTCTTGATGGTGATAGAGATGGTATGATCAGTGACCAAGGGTCTGATGCAGGCACAATAAGTGGAGTGTTTTCACAGCTAATGAATCCAAAGGGAAGATATAGAGCTGGCAATTTCTGACCCGACCTGCCGACCTGCCCGCAATTTAGCGGGTTTGGGTTCATCTTTTTGACCCGCGGATTAGGTACGGGTTGACCCATCGGGTTAGAGCTATATAAAAAATATAAATTTATTTGTTAAGTTGTTTGGATTATATTATTAATTATTAAACTTTATCACTTTATTTTGAAGACTATTTATTTGTTTTTTAGTTTTTATATACTATAATGAATTAGAAATTAGATAATTATTAAAAGCAATGGTTATTTTTTTTATTATTAAAGCAATGTTCACAAAATGTTTTAATCTCTTGCATTCAATTCAACTTAAAATTTAGTTCAAAACTAAGCATGATATTGTTATTTTATAAGTAAATATATGAGATGTTAAAATCTTAGAGGAGAAGTTTTTGTACTAAAAATAGTGATATTTAGGATATAAGGGGTCTAAGAGGAAGTATTTAAAATTTTAAAAAAATAAACAAAAAAAAATGGACCGGTCAAATGGGTTAAAACGGGTTGGGTGAGGGTTGAGTATTCTCAACCCGTTTAATAAGCGGGCGAGTTCGGGTTTAGGGTCAAGTCATTAATACCCATGTCAACCCGACCCAAACCTGCCCGATTGCCAGCTCTAGGAAGATAGCTTGCTAGGGATAATTCATGATTCTTTGTATTTTTCATATTATTTATGTTTGCTCTTACAAATTTTCAATGAAAATGAGTTTTTTTTTCTTATTATTATTATTATATTTTTTTTTAATATCAGTTTGAATCTCTCACAATTAGCCCATTTCTGCTCAACACTTGTACTAGACAGATTTACAAGAGGATTTTTAGATCAACGTAATATATGACTTCGATAAGTAACTATTGGCAACCTGAAAATAGATAATTTCTATTTATTGCTTATGGCTATGGAGCTTCTTAGAGTGACTGATGGACTTTACCAAGGTTTTAAATTTTTCCGGTGATGCCGGACAACAAAGAAAATCTTCAAGTATAATAAAATAAAGAAAAAAAATAAATGAGAAAAAAGATAATCGGATAGAGTCTTATTGTCAGTACCTTGAACAGATTGGAGTCTCACCAACCTGAAGCAAGGGTTTGATAATGGAATCTCACAATTATCAGGAAGAAGATGAGTCTTACCTCAATAACACAAATTGTGCTCAAAACAATAATCTTATTTATGCATGTCCTTCAAAAGAGAAGATTATACCCTTATTTGTAGAAGAAGTTCTCTACCTACAATCAAACTAGAAAAAGATAAAGATAAAATAATTTCTATCTAAAGTTATCCCTATCTAAACATAAAGATAATCCCAATCTAACTCAAACTCTATCCGGATAACAATATAGATCTAAATATCTACTACTACCAATAAAGACTGGATCCATAGATCTGCAGGAAAACTTGTAAAGACTGGGATCATGGGCCTTTATGAAAGCATGTGGATCAACAACATGCTAATGGTCCGACATATGGGTTAATCCATGTGATGACCTAACTAGGCATGTTCAAGCCAAAACACATCAATAAGTGAGGTGGGCTTGTTAGACCGATCCCCATCAGCCCGGATGCCGTGGTGAAATATCACCAATTTCTAGTCTCGAGTAATAAAATATAGAGGAAATTTATTATATTTTCCCTTTTACTTTTTAATTCAAAAAATTAATTAAAAATATATATTTACAAAAATAATAATAATGCAAACATTTAGAAAAATTGTAGTAAAAAATGAATTGTAATCATCGCCATATATATTATGTCGGCAAAAGTAAGGGTGAGCGCATCCGTATTTGTCTATATTTGTGTTAATGTATATGTATGCACATATATTTTTTTTTCATATTTTAGGTCTTTTAGGTGAATTTTACTCCTATTTAAACCTTAAAAAGTTTGGAATTAAAATTCATTTTCTTCCTCAACATTTTCCTAATATTTTTCCAAATTAGAAAAATATTTCACCATTTCAGCAATATTTGGCAATATTTCGGCGAAATTTCACCGGGACCACCCTAATGAAATTTCAGACGAAATCAAAATTTAAAACCTTGGACTTACCGATATACAAGTACTGGTAAGCCTAAAATGAATCTCATCACTCTGTTAGTAAATGTATATAAGAAATATATATAAAAATATGAAGTCAAATATTAACCTGGTTAAACTATGCTAACATTTGTCTTTAAATCAGGAGGAAAGAAAGGAAAAAACAAAAAAAAGAAAAGGAACAAGAATCCCATTTACACCACCAACAATTTGAGTTCTTGTGTGTACAGTAATGTTTATGATCCTATAGGAACCTTTGCCGCTTCCCGGTCGGGATTTGTATGTGCATGACATCCATATTGATACCGGCAGATATGGGGCACCCGTTTTTCAGACATGAGCCAGAACCAGTTGAGAAATTCAGCATAGATGTAGAATAGATTTGAGAAGTCCCAGAAGGGATTTCATGGTGCGATGAACTCAACGGATTTTGAATCGCATAATTAGGATTCACGACTGGTTTCTGGTTTTCCATTTCAGAATCAGAACCTCTGATGGAAACCGGTGGAATTTGGAAATGCTGGAGTGGGGGAGGATTTCGCCACCGGGGAAGCGGTCCCGCAACAAGAAGTGTCTGAAGAAGAGGTCCTGCTTCCATTACAGACTGCAAGAGTCTCCCTTTTTGAGGCAGAGGTTTTCCCTTGACAAGATTATTGATTGACGACGAAGCCCGATCAGTATTAGTTTTCCCCGGAGAGCTATTACACATTGAGGGGGATCCATTTTCTGGCGAGATTACATCCCTTGATATAGGGAAATTGTACTCTTGGAGTAATGGTTGCCTGGGAACTCCGAAGTTATTTGTATCGACCATCTTCATGTTCGACGGATCTGGAGATGAGACTGTGTCGAAGAAGGGCTCAACCGGGGATGAACCGTATGAGTGATGATTATATGTTTCAGATAGGCTATCGGATTCTGTGATGCCGGAGTTTGCCTTTGTGGGTTTCATAGGGGGACTTTCCGGCTGGATTTGTGGAAAATAGGTGCAGACTTGAGTAGGGCTAGATGGTATGACCTTGTTCAGTAACTTCTGCAACTGATCTCTTGCTTCATCTCTTTCTTGGTAAGCTATCTTCAAGAGATGAAGCAATTGCTTTATGTTCTCCTCATTTTTTCTCATCTCCTCCTTTACATTAATTCTTGCTGATTCTAGTTCAAATGTAGTGTAGAGAAGCCTCTGCTTCAGCTCATCAATGCTCTGTTGGAATAATTTCTGTTATTTAAAAGGATTTGAATACAAACTTATAAGGAATTGAAGGAAAACTTGTACAATCTTGCTTACTATTAAAAGTGTAAACAATTTCACCATTTTGAAGAAGGAAAAAGAACAAGATTTAATTTTTCTCAGAGCTTCTTATTCATTTTCAAGAAATCTTTCAGGGAAAAAAAATTCAACTCCCAAACATGTAGAATTTCTACTGAAATATGTGAATCCATCACAAAAATCCAACAATTAGTGAGTAGCTTTTCCAAAAGTTAGGAAGAAGAGAAGAGAACTAATGACAGATTCTACATCACAACAAGCAGTGAACCACTTTTTCAAAAGCTAGGAGGAACAGAAAAGAACTAACATAGACACATTGGATCCAAGGCCTTTTTGGTCAAACATGATTGTTTCTGTTTTCTGGAGAAAAGAAAAGAAAAAAAAGGCTATTGGGTTCCTTTGGCAAAGTTAGGAATTTCCCTAAAAACTCAGAAGTTTACATCAATACTTACAAACTTCAACTTGAGTATGCTCTCTTCAGAGAAAGAACTAGGACCTCCATGGACCCTTTACCAGATAAAACCAGTTCTAGACTCAGAATTCACATATATTTCAGAAGCATGGATGAATAATTTACTTTCAAATTCTCCTAAAATATAGCCATGAAAATTAAAACCCACAAATTGAAAGTGAACCCTTTTACTGAGATAAGAAAATCTGGAAAAAATTTCAAGTAGAAGAAGCACACATATACAAGGTCTTTCAACTCCTTTTTTTCTTGGTTTCTGAAAGGGAAAAAAAAATTCCCCATACTAATCTTCAGGTTGAAGCAAGATATCCAGCCATGGATGCAAAAATGAAGAAAAAAAATGCAATAAATAGAATCAAACCAATATTCAAATTAATCACATAGGCATTAACGGTACAGAATTGTCATTTTCAAAAGAACTATTTGTTCCTGGGAATGAAACAGATAAAGCAACTTCCTAAAGATAGCAAACTCCTATCCAATACCCATTAAGATTTCAACCAGAATAAGAACATTCCTTCTCTAAAAAGAAAAAAATAGAACGTATAAAACTAAAAAAAAAAAAAATCAATAGCATCAGACCGCGCCATTAGAGATTAATGAAGAAACCCAGAAACAAGCACACATATCTTTACTTGAAACAAATAAATTAAATAAGAAATTCAAATGAGACAGTAGGAAGAACTACTCTGGACCAAAAAAAAAAAAAACCCAACAAAACCCAGTAGTACCCAGAAGAATTAATCTCATAAAAACTCTGAAAACACGAAATGAAGAGTGACCCACCTCTTGATAACTCCATACAGAAGAAGCCATTCCTTCCATCTCTCTCTTTCTCTCTCTCTCTCTCTCTCTCTCTCTCTCTCTCTCATATTTCCTGAGAAGAAATCCAGCTAGCTAGCATTAGCAGTAGAGTTCTGACTCATTTATAGACCAAGGAGCTTTTCACAAACTTCCAGAAACCCCAATCCACATCAAAGAAAATAAGGAATGTGAAAACCTTCTATATTAGAAAAACTCCAATTTCTCTCTCTAAAATATCTTGAAAAACCCTCCGTGGTTTCAGGGCTACTGTCTCTTTAACAAAACTCTCTCTCTCCATGACTGACTGACTCTGTGACTGAGTGTGTCATCGTCAATCCAGTTAGATTTCCTTTTTATTCCAGAAAACCGTTGTTTTTCCTTTCCGCAAAGAATACCCTACAAAAGGTAAGCTGTTTTTTCTTTCTTCCAACGCGCTTTTGTAACGTGTAAGTTTCCTAAACTGCCCTTTTCAAATTTTAAATATATATGAATATTCCCTCCAAAACTATTTATGGAAAGAAAAAGGAGAGGAGATCCATCCAACATGTTATGACTGACCATCATGGATTATCTAGTGTCACTCCTTTACATGATCAAGACCGTCCAATTTGATAATCTTCAAGATTCCATTCATGGAAATTACTCTTCATGATAGATTTTTATGGGTCTGGATTAAGACCCACTTAGTAAAAGGTTTCTTCCGACTCCATTGATCCAGATTAGTTTCTTCTGACTCTATTGATCCAGATTAGGGCTGTAACCAAGCATAGCTTTGCCTAGCTCGGTTTGGGCTCGTAAACCTTGAGCAAGGCTCAGGCTTGTTAAAATATTTTGGGTTCAAGTTTGGTTTGCAAAAAAAGAAGATTAGTACAAATGCATTAATATTATACTTGATGATTATTATTATATGCAATATAATGTATTAATATATGCGTTTAATATTAATACATAATGTAAGATATAGGAATATGTACGTATTATCTCGTATACAAACCAACTCTGGTAGGCTGAAGCTTGTTAAGATAATGAGCCTTTTTTAGGGTTCAAGCTTGGCTCACAAATCTAATCACAGAGTTCAAGCTCGGCTCATTGACAACCCTAATCCAGATCATGTTGGTAGATCAACATATTTCTTGACTTTACCTATCAAGAGTTGTTAGAGATAGTGAGTGGCTCATATTCATTAGTCTCTAGATCCAAGGGGGAGGGGGGGAAGCCCTCGTAGTATAGTAAGGGTATATTGGAGATTTGTCCATATTTCGGATAGGAGTATAAGTTGTAACCCTAATTCGTTTTTGACATGGTAAAAACTTCTTCTCTTATGTGGACGTAGGCATTGCCGAACCACATATATACTATTTATTATTATTGCTTGATCCCAATCAATAAGAGTAAATAACAAAATTGGATCAAAAGGCCACAAATGTAGTTGTCATTATATATTGAATGATCATGATCACTGATCAGTTGCTACAAATTGTATAGTAGATGTATGGTATCATTCTTTAAAATGGATATTGGATATAAAGCATTTTTTTTTAAAGAATATCTATTTTATACCTAGAAGGGGATGTGTACTAGATTGCCTGTGAACTGCCCAAGATAACTGATATAAGCCATCCTTTGGTTGACTCTTTTATCTTTAACAGAGAGAGAGAAAGAGAACATGGAAGAGATACGAGTCGGAATATTTCTTTGTTTATTTCCAGACAAGCGGTTTCGGCACTCTTCTATTTTTGTAATAAAAATTATTTAATTAATTATGTTATATTCTTCTATGATTTTTCAATTCATGGGGTTCTCTTCTAATAAGAAACAGACAAAGCCCAGGTTTTAGTCTTAATAAATTGTATCTCTTCCTAAACACACACAACACACTATCTCTCTCTCACAGGCAATAGATCAGAGAAGGTTAAATTGTGGAAACCTTATCCCAAGCCTATCTATATAAGTCTATCCTACTTTGAAGTATTCCTTCGAGAGGTGGTGGGTTGTTATCTTTTCAATATTTGTTATTTATAAGTAATTTTTATTTTTTATTTTATTTTATTTTTATTTTTTTGTAATTGTAAACGTTTTTTTTTCACTAATCACTCTTGAATTGTTTTATCTGAAAATAAAAATTAAAAACAAAAGTCTAAGGATGTGTTTGACACTACTTAATTAATTACTTATATTTATTTTTAAATTATTAAAGTACTTCTTTTAGGTTGCGTTTGATGTGCTTTTGGATAAGCACTCATTGGATAAGTGGCTCAATGGGAGACTTATCCACAACAACAATAAATTGCTTCCTTGAAGAAAACAACGATAAATACATTTATTTAAGTGCTTATAAAAGTTTAGGGGTAAAATAGGTATTATAAAAATATTATTAAAGTTTAAAAATAATATTTATTTACATGCTTAAAAAAGCTTAGGGGTAAAATAGTTATTATGAAAATATTACTAAAGTTTAGAAATAGCTTCCTGCATAAGTGATAAGAGAGGTTGTTCTCAACAGTTCTCCTTATGGGTAGCCTTCCTCTATTGCTTATGGGTAAGCACTGCCACTTACCCGTTAGGTGTTACCAAACACAATTTTAATTTTGAAAAGTGCTTTAATAAACTATAAGCTGAAATAAGCACTTATATAAGACGGTCAAACGCAACCTTAACCAAAAAAAAAAAAAAAACTTTTGGCCTACCCAAAGGCATAAGCAGAAGCACATGCAGCTTAACTCTATAATAGTTCTAGAACCTCCCATCAGTAATATTCATCATTAATTGGATCGTAATTGTCACACATAAAACCGGGTCTAACTATATGGGACCCATCACCAATCGGTGCGGTCCATGTTCTTGTGTTCGAGTTAAAGGTCGGACCTAGAACGTGAAGACCTTCTCACCAGTGATATAACCATGTGATGATCATGATGTGAAGCCATAGGGGGCAGTTATAGGGGTACAAATGTAATTTCATAATAAAATAGTGAGAAAAAGGAGAAGAAACTCGGTCCAGGAAAGTGGAGACCGTTTCTATTTTACCTCCTTGGCCCTTGTGTACTAACGGCTTTACCGGTCGACCTAATCATGTGAAATCGTGAAAAAAAAAAGCTTTTTATTATTCCTAAATTCTCCCTCATTATTAGACTGCGCCACGTGTCCATGCGAATCTCTCCTTGCGAGCCCAGGCGATTGTCGTTGTGCCATCACGCACATAGATTAGGTAAGTCAAGTGCGGTTCATTCGGGAGGGTACACGTGTTTTTATTACAAGTTCACAGTCATCACACGTGCGGTGCGTGATGTTGGACTACACGGCACCACGTGGATCCAGGAACACGTCGTGATGCACATGCAAGCATGCTTTACACTGTGTAGCCATTGGTAGCTAGGTTGCTTCACGTACCTCAGTCCCCCTAACAACAAATTTGACTCAGAATTTTGCTCTAAACTAACCCTTGAGTTTAAAAGATGATTAAGAGTCACCTTTTTTGTTATCAATTAGTAATTTCAGTGTTTAAAAACTCGTTCGTAACTCAGGAAACTCGGATAATCAGACGAGTTTTTCGAAAAGCTCGGCAAATTTACTCGGGAATCGATTGATTCACTTGAAAATTTGACAAAAGAATCTCTAATTTGTAGACATGTTAGTTAATTAATGTTGGGCATTATAAGGGCATGTTTGGCATTGCTTCTGAGGAGGAGAATTGATTCTTATGAAGTTGTTGGTCCGGAAATCCAACTCCAACCCGGTTCCCGGTCGGTTCATGGTTTTTCGCTCTCAGTCGTGGGATGAAACATGCGCGGGCATGTCAGAACTTTTGCAAGTTCACCTGTAAGATAGATTAAGTGAGTCAAACTACGTAATTTGATGGTTAAGGTCAATCGATTGATGTGTGATCGATTATAAAGTTCCCGATCTCGGAGGACCAATGGCTGATTCAGAGAATCTGATTTTACGCGATCAATGACACTTTTTATATTAAAATTAGAGAGTCAATACACAAGTTAGAAAGGTAAACTCTCTAATTTGAAAAGACGAAATAACAGTAACAAAGAAAATACAAAAACCTATGGCCGTTTCTTAGGCTCTGATCGCAAGTCGTGACTAAACTACTTCACGTTGTATTAGTTAGCATGTAAGGGACTAACAGGAGGGTCTCCGTGAATCTCCAAATAAGATTCCATCTTGGCCGACTGGAAGGATCTTCTGCGAGAAACTCAGTCCAAAGCGAGAAGTAAGTGTAGTAGGATCTTTGCAGGAGCTAATAGTTAACTGG
>JAUPMG010000001.1:22216249-22240796 GCA_031762675.1 Pachysandra terminalis
AGAGAGAGAGAGAGAGAGAGAGAGAGAGCTAGACTCAAAAACAATGACAAGCTGATTTTAATTTTGAGCTGAGTTTTAAGATTGGAATAATACTTCAAAAAGAAATTTTAGGTGTTTGATAGTGTAGAAAAAACTTGGTTTGAGTAGGTATGTGATCACAAAGAGAATAGAGATGGTTGCCTTCTCTTTCAAAGATGATTTTGGTTTGAAAAAGTCTGATTGTCGTACAGCAAATCAATGTAGGGATCCCCATATGAGAATTAGTCATGTAGTGCGGATAAAATCACCATTTAACCTTATTGCGGGATCCCGAGGTATTTATATATAAATTTTGTTTAAAATAAAGTATATTTATTTTTTATTTTTTTTTTGATAAGGACCACTAACAATAAAGTCGGATTTTTTTTTTTTTTTTGCAAAATTTGAGTATGTCATAAAACCTTGCAAAGGGCACGTCTAGACAAATCGATTGCCATGTCGTACGCCTTCAGCCAATCTAAACTCAAATTGTTACAGACTTTATGGGACACGATACAATAGTTGTATCGTAAGGCCTTAGATCGGATCGATCCAACTGATATCGGTAAGGACCAGCCGGTACAACCGGTCCAATCGATCTAATGTTTTTTTGTTCTGTTTTTTTTTTTTTTTTTTTTTTAATTTATAAATCGAACGGTCCAGACCGGTATCGATTTCGATCAGTCCGGTACCAACCAGTCCCGACTAATATCACCGGTCCGGCGACTGGTCAGGTCAATCCAAAAGTTGTTTTTAAAAAAAAAAAATGGCCGATTTATTTTTGAACTGGATTCGGATCTGCTGGTACCGGCCGGTATCGCTGAATTGGATCGGGATCGGCGATCCTGAGACTTTAAACCTTAATTGTGCCTTGCAGTTGCACACTCTTTTAAGGCTTTGGTCAATGAGACCTATCCATGGGCCTCTTGAAAGTGTAAACTGAAGGTTCCATGCATGCCGGATTGCACATACCGGTGTGGACCTGGCTCGGCACGAACCCAGGTCCATTCCATACTGGGCCTAAGATCCAGGCCCATGTCACGGCACAGTATGGCCCAAGCACGAGCACAGTTCGAATTTTGCCCAAGGACGAAGCCTATAATAATCGTTCCCTATGCCCGGGCCGAGCCTGGAGCCCAAAAATTAGGCACGACACGAGGCACGGTTGGCACCTTCAGACTTATGTTACACTTGCAACAGACGAGTACTGTATAAAATAAATGAAATAAGAATCATTTATGTGTTTATTTTGGTGAAGAAATGGAGGACATGTACTGAGGTGTTTATGTTCCGAAGAATATATTCTCGGACAAGATAAATACAAATGGAACATTCTATTATTAGATTATATTTTGCCCTTGTATTTAAACCTACCACCCCACTCTTACCGCCACCCCCACCACTACCACCAAACCTCCCTTGAGGTTTGGTATAATACCCATATATCTCTCTTATCCTTCTCAAAAGGACAAATACTTCCCCTCTACTATCTTCGTTTGGACATGAACCTCCCCAACACTAACGGTACTTAACGGAAATCATAAATTTTTATATGTTTTAGATTATTTTGTCTTTGTATTTAAACCTACCACCACCACCCCACCACAATCGCTACTAGCACAATTGGTGGTGTGGGAGGTAGGGTGGTGGTGGGAGTGGTGGTAGGGGGTGGAGTGATAGGTTTAAATACAAGGGCAAAATAGTCTAAAATATGTAAAAATTGATGATTTCCATTAAGTACAGTGGAAAAGTCTATGTCTGAATGGAGATAGTTGAGGTATATATATTATACCAAACCTCAAAGTAGGTTTGTAGAATTTACACAAAATAAATTAAAAATTAAAAAAAAAAAAAAAAAAAAAAAAAAAAAACCAACAACCAATGAACCCAATTACCTGGTTTTCACAAGTGGTTTAACAAATACATTTTATATCATTAATTAAAACCTTATTAATTACTTTCTTTTTATAAATTTTAATATTTATAAATAGTATCAATTTCTTATTAACTAAATTTATTTTATTTTTTTCAAAAAATAGATACTAAAATAATTTGAAGAGGAAGAAATGTACATATTCAATCTATAGAAGATATACTTCAAAACAAAACAAAAAAATTAATTATCTTGATAAAATATCTGAAATTTTCGATCTCAAATATATTGAAATTTTACACTTTTCGGGAACCTTAGTTTGGTCTAAATTTTAAATTTTTTGCTCTTTTATTTTACCAAATTTGTTTGAGGCTATAAAATCCTCGTTATTCCGATTTTTTTTTTTTAAATTATGAGTTATACCGACTATACAAATAGCGACAGCTCTAGTGATTCTGGTATTTTCCATAAATAAACACGTGATTTTTCATACGCTTGAAGTGAAACACATGTAGGTGGAGTCGTGTTTACCGTGCTAACTTTAACCAAGTGGGACCCTACTTGATGTGCACCACGCGTCCGCTCTCCACCGTTCAATCACATGATATCTTTCGCTTAATTCACTTGGACTCCTCCTCATAAAGTGCATGCGTGATGCATTGATTAGCTTCTTTTATAGTGGACCCCATTGGAGTTCTTAATCCGACAGCATCCGATTGTTCACAAACAGACTTCTTGTACGAATGATCTACGTAATATTTTCCCTTGATAAATGATTGGTCCATCAGCTGTGAGACCATCTCCACGTACACAGTACAATAATATGTAATTGGATGGATTCTTCAAAAATTAAATGGAGACGGCACAACATACCTCAATGGTCCCAGCACTTGTATCATTTTCAACGTTTTTTTTTTATTTTTTTACCTAATTCTTTTTTAAAATCGCCGCATGGTTTGGTCGGTCAACAAAATCCAAAAACAAAAGCCCGTCGGCCATATCGCGCTCAACGAGTTTTAGTGGAGAAAGACTACGACAATCAATCGGGACCCACCACATCAGTTGGTCGGCGATCCAGATTTTTCGCCGCCTATTCTTTAGCTCTAAAGCCAAATCCAACCACAAACGTGGCAAAAGGGAAAGGGACACAAAGCCACCCCCTATTAGCCGTCCAGATTACTACAGGTGGCTTTTTTTTTTTTTTTTTTTAATTTTGGTAACCGGCTGATCCGGTTCTACTGCCTTTATCTTAGCTGTATATATAACTGCTAACTGACTGAGCTACACACAGAGAGGAAGAAGCAAAGCCTGTAAGCTCTAGAGCTCAATCAAAACTAGTTTCATAAAAAAGAAAAAATGCCCATCACCAGAATTGCTATCGGAACACCGGGAGAGGCGAGTCATCCCGATGCGCTCAGAGCGGCATTTGCCGAGTTCATCTCCATGCTGATCTTTGTTTTTGCAGGGGAAGGCTCTGGCATGGCTTTCAGTAAGATCCCAATTCAAATTACTGCTCTATATATATATTTGATTCAAACAACTGGAAATTAATAACTTGTTTGATGAATTTGGCAGATAAGCTTACCAGTGATGGAGCAACAACACCTGCTGGCCTTATTTCTGCATCACTGGCTCATGCCTTTGCACTCTTCGTGGCAGTCTCTGTAGGTGCAAACATCTCCGGCGGGCATGTGAATCCAGCCGTGACATTCGGCGCCTTTGTCGGCGGACACATAACATTGTTGAGGGGCATCTTGTATTGGATTGCACAACTGCTTGGGTCTGTTGTAGCTTGCTTGCTTCTCAAGTTCGCAACCGGTGGCCAGGTAAGGAACTCTGAAGAAAAAAAAAATACAAATAGTTAATGTTGATTGATTGGGATCAAGCAATAATAATAAACACAGTAAAAACAAAAATCAAAACAACGCACGCAGATATACGTGGCTCGACAAAGCCTACGTCCACGAGAAGAAAAAGTTTCCACTATGTCAAAAAATGGATTAGGTTACAACTTATACTTATACCCCATATAATAAGGCAAATCCCCAATATGCCCTTACCATACTGCGGGGCACCCCTAACCCCCCTCAGGTCCCTCCCCCCTAGGATCTAAAGTCAAAACACAATATATCTGCTAATGTGTAATATGTTGAGCTTCAAATCCATGGCTAATCCAAGTTTCTATCTGATCACCTGCAGAAAACTGCGGCGTTCTCCCTATCAGCGGATGTGACGGTATGGAACGCGCTTGTGTTCGAGATTGTGATGACCTTTGGCCTGGTTTACACAGTCTACGCCACAGCTGTGGATCCGAAGAAAGGGAACCTGGGGGTAATTGCACCCATTGCAATCGGTTTCATTGTGGGTGCCAACATCCTGGCTGGTGGTGCCTTTGATGGTGCCTCCATGAACCCTGCAGTCTCCTTTGGACCTGCTGTTGTAAGTTGGACATGGACTCACCACTGGGTTTATTGGGTTGGTCCGCTGATCGGTGCCGCTATTGCAGCCATTATCTATGACCATGTCTTCATCAGCGAGAACACGCATGAGCAACTCCCTACAGCAGATTATTAGGACTATATTTCGTGATTCATCAATGGCATATAATCATCTCACTCTCTCTCTCTCTGGCTTAAGGAGAGAATAAAGATGGTTAAAGGAATGTGGTTGTTCATGTGATGGTTGGGGTTTGTTAATTAGGTTTCTCTTTCTTTGTCTCATTGAGAATGTTATGTCTGATGTTGGCTTTGGTTTTTCAGTAGTGTCTTCTTTTTTTAGCTTCATGAAACTTCTAGGCTTGCAGTAGTCCATGAGGTCATTGATCTGGACAACGAATTGTGAGCTGTCTTCAGTGTAATTTTCATCCACAAGGTTACCCAAAGACTGAAGAAGCAATTTCATTGTTCTGATGTACATCAATTTTGATACATAAAGGCAAGTGAGCAGCTGAATAATAAGGCCAACTTACTAAAAATAACCCTTTACGCCATACAATGGCAAGGGGGCAGTGGCTAAAGTCAAAACGATTAAAGCAAACTTGCAAGCCAGTTACCACTGCTATCCATAAAATCAAGAAGACTCTTGACAAAAAAAAAAAGGATTAAAGCAAACTTGCTAGCCAGTTACCCTATTATATGGAACGGATCCGGGTCTTGTCGATTCCAGGTCTGGGGTTGTCACCCTTAGTCCCAGAACCAAACCCGCAAATACCCGGTTCTTAACAGGTACCCTATACTTATTACACTAATATATGTAAAAAAGTATTTATTTTTATTATATTAACATTATTTGATTATCATGATAACGATCTCATTCCAAAAATTTAGATTTATCTAAATCTAGATAGCATATTTGCACCAACACATATTACACACCGTCCCTAACATAAAATGAATGTCTAATACAAATGGACATTTAAAAATTTGTAGATTAACTTTCATTTAGTTTTAATTACATTCATTAATTACTATTATAATTATTGATTGTTGAAAATTTAATTAATAAATTATTTAAAATATAAATTAAATTTTTATTTAGTTTCAAAAATCTTATCTTTAAAGAATAATTAATGAATTATTTAACAAATCCAAGAGACTCGATACCCGACGGGTACACCCGTGCAAACCCGATTCTCAACAAGTCCATCTTTTATAGAATCAGATTCAAACCCGATTATGAACCAAATCTATAAACTTGGAACCAAATCCTTTTAAATGGGTTCGTTCCTATCGGGTTTGTCAGGTATCAAGTACCATTGACACTACTAGTAGTACCTAATTTATATAGGACCAATAATAGTCTGAAGTATTGCCCCTCTAAACTATCAAATCAGCAGATACAAGTAGAAGACCTCTTGGGCAATCAATCGGGTGTTTCTAACCATTAAGTATGCTGATTTTCTTTTTCTTAAGATCATTATTGCTATATTTCCAACAGTCCAAAGAAAAGAAAAAAAGCAACCAAAGTGGCTAACATTACCTGCTTGGACTTCTTACTGGATTAGTAAATCTTTTAAATGGGACCTGCAAATTGAGCGCTTCAAATTGCAAACTCCAAGAATATGCACCTTGTACAGTAGGAGACATACTGATCCACCGAAAGTATGGCAGTAAAAAGATTACCTGATGTGTTGTATCCAGATATCTATATTCAACTAGTATTAAAGACAAACATTTCATGTGTAGGTCTTTAATATATATATTAAACACAATAACGAAATGAAATTCAATACAATATGATCAATATCATAAAGAGTTGGAGCAATCAGCAAAAAAAGAGAAAAGAGAATATGTTAACTAATAACAGTACTTGTATCTGTAACATTCTAACATTAAAACATGATCATGTCTCACCCAGAATTTCAAACTTTGAAGTAGTCTCCTTCGACTAAATCCCCATTTACAAAATTTTCTTCTCCTGCTGTTTACTTAATTTTGCCCGCCGTTGCTTAAATAAATGCAGGTAAAGCTTCAACCACAGTAAAGGGTAGCACAAAAGCAGAACCTAAGCCAAACAGTTAAAATGAAAATTAGAGAAACAAATTTGAAAAGAATTCTGAGATGAAGACAGTTAATGACATAGAAAACGTGGACATAATAGGGAACGAAGGAAACCTTGTCATGCCAAGCTGTATCATAACTATTATTGCATACCATGGTCTGCACCCAATTGATGAAATCCAATCTGGGAGACTTTTTATTTTTCCCGTTTTTATGTGTGGGTTGGGGGGAAAGAAAGACTGAACCGGATGATTGTAACCATCTAATAAACCATAGTTGACCAGTTGGCTAGAATGAAACGTGGCAAATATTCCAGAAAAGGAGCAAGGTTCATTTGGTTACAACCATTAAAATCAAGCCATCTTTGAGCCAGATCTTCCACAAGGGACACATCAAATTGCAGGTCCCACCATAGTGTTTAAACTCGGTATCGAATCGGGGATCGTCCCGGTCCGATACGATCCAACTCGGGATCAGTCGATCCAAAACATGGCCCAGATTTTTTTTTTTTTTTTTTTTTTAAAAAACAGAAAACTTTTGAGTGGTTTCGGACTATCCATATTGGATTGTACAATCTGACTCGTCCAAAACCAAGTTGAATCGTCTGGATCGGACAATCTGACTCGGTTTTGAACTGAGTCAGAGAAATCTTAACAATTTAGGGATCGCCTTGGGATCGTGGATCGTCCTGAGCCAGTCTCGAGTTGTATCGGCCGGTCTGACTCGGGATCGGCTAATACATGACACTATGGGCCCACTGCCTTGCTTGTGTGCCACGTATGGCAGAAGAGTTAAGGTTTAAGAAGATGATGGCTGTCATCAAAAAAATAACACAGGTCTGCTCATGAACACATGTATTGTTGACTTACCATAACAAACTGATAATAGCTAAAAGGAAGAGCTCCAAAGAAATCTGCATAGAGTTTTTTCTTCTTTATAAAAGGAAGTGCCTGATACATTAGCCACACTGCAAGGAAATGGCAATCGATAAAATTTTACAAATATATAAATCGAAAATACGATACTCGACATGAATGGAAGGCTATGGACTCACTTTCTCCAAGAGAAACTCCCACAGGATACAGCACAATGAATGCCGTATACCTGAACAAAGTGTAAAGCGATAAAAAAAAAAACAAAGATCAGCATTTCCTTCTGTGCAAATCAATTGTGCCTGAACAGGCTACTCGACCTAAAAATATACATGTGCACATGAATAAAGAGTGTCACACCTGAGGTAGGTGATCCAAGATGGACAAATTCCCAAACAATTTAAGGCATAATGTGAATACCTGATCACCTGTACATAAGGTTGAGAGGCAATACAAGAAATGAAACTTGAACATATCAAAAAAGAGAAAAATATCAGATAAAATAAATTAAGAACCTACTTCCAATTGAGAGAGTTAATAATAACATACAACTTCTTTTTATGATAGTTAAATTTAAATTATATGGAGCAATGAAACAAGAGTAAAAATCCCATTTGAAGCCACACCATTAATTTGGAGTGAAGACTATCAAAATTCTTATTCAGCATTGATTTTGATGGGATGAAGGATGATTAAGGATAAATAGTTAACTCATTAGAAGCATGCCATTAACTTGCCTTACTGATAAGATGGAAAGTCGTAGTAATTAGAGATCATACTATTAGATTTTTCCTGTTGGTCTACAATAATCATGTTCTTATTGGCTTTGCCAAAGCCCTGGTAAAATTTACCTTTACCATGATTAACAAATTTCCATTTAACTCCACACCAAGTTTGGTGAGGATTAAGTGTATTTTACTTGGTGCACCTAGATACACAATATGCTTTTATTGTAATTTGTAAAGTATGATTAGTTCCAATTGTGTAGAGGCTCAGAGTCCTTGATAAGCTCTAGTAAACCCTACGGAACTTCCTCCTCAAAACTAGAAAAAGAAAAAGAAAGAGAGAGTTAAAGATCAAGCAAACCCAAAAAGAATTCAATTGAGTTGGAACAAAATTCACCGGAGTTTTTTTACATGACAGGAAAAGATTAACATCAACAAAATGCCTAATCCCAGATTAGTTGAGACCTTGGGGTTGTCACTTGCCAACCAGGATCCTATTCCTCCATCCTAATCCATCAAAAAGCACAGTTTCAGTCAAATGCTTTATAACTGACACCATCCATGTCCTTTTCAATTTTTCTCTAGCCCTTTTAGATCTTTCAACATGCATCCTCTGGCAACTAACTGGCGCCTCCCAAAGTCTCCATTGTACACACCCAGGCCATCTTACCCTACTTTCATATATTCTATATATATACTATTAAAGTTACATTCAAACTACTTCAGATATGTTTATTACTTCCTTATCTTTTCATACATTCATTTCACCATCCTCATCTTAGCTACACTCATCCAATGGATATGTTGCTTCACAGGCCATAATAGGCTCAATAGTTGTTTATTAAATGTTCCATTTAGCTTGAGGTATTAATGGAATACATCTATCACATAGCGTTCTATTCTAGAAACACCTTGCTACTTTAACCATCCAGTAACAGTTCTATGTGAAACATTCCTCCTCAATATTCCCCTCCTTACAAATACTTGATTCAAGATAATGAAAACAGTTACTTTTGAGAATCTCCAGGTTCTCAATTCTTAACATTCCTTCCCCTCACTATCATTCGAAGTAAAGTTGCATTCCATAAACTCAGTCTTGCCTTTTTTAACCTTTTTTTTTATCACATTTCATAAGGTATCCCTCCGCAATTATAGTTTTGTATTCAATGCCTCTAATGTGAACCAAGTCAGCAGGCCCAGTTCAATTACTTACATGTTTAGGCCCAGACTTGTTAATTGGGTCATACCCATGGATTCTCTAGCAAATTCAATTATTTGGGTCTTTTGTAGGTTAGGATTTTATTATGATTTGTTAGAGTTTTATTAGGAAAGTAGTTAGATTAGTATTATCTAGAAATTTCGTGTAAAGATTTTAGTAGGATAATATTTCTTATTTTAGAAGCTATTTTGGATGTATTTTGGTAGTTTTAGGTCTCTTCAAGTATAAGTATTAGATTAGGACTCTTTTTATGTAATTAGGGTTTAGGAATAAGTCGATATAAATACTTTATTATGAATGTAAAAAAGGAGGACGAGAATTGAATAAAAATTTTTTGAGGTGTGATTCCTCCTATGTTTCAGGTATTGGTGACATGTTTTTACCAACCCTTGATTCAAATTGGTGAGATTCCAATTTGTTCAAGGTCCTGGCAGAGAGATTTTGTTAGATTATCCTTCTTATTCCCCTTTATTCTTTTTTTATTTATTTTATTTTAAGAGCAACCTGCTGTCCTACATCAATTTTAGTATCAGAGCAAGTTCGTATTCTTGGATTGCGGTGTTTGTGAATGAAAGATCAAAGCGATAGTGAGAAAATCTGATTCTGGTTCCTGTGATTGGAAGGTGTGAAGCCTCTAAGAGTGATTCCTAGGTAGAGGTGGCAATTGGGCGGGTTCGGGTCGGGTCGGTATGGGGTATTAACGGCTTAGCACTCAACTCAAACCAGCCCGTTTAATTAACGGGTTGAAATAATCAAACCCGCACCCAACCCGCCTTAACCCGTCTTGACCCGTTTAATTTTATTAAATTTGTTATTATTTATTTTTGAATACCTCTTCTAATGTCTTGTATAATTAACCTGATTAAAAGTTGCAAAGATATTATAATTTAATACTTATTTTTTTTCTATAATCTTATTTAATCTCGTGTAAACAATAATAATGCAATATATCGTACAATATTCTACTTTACTTCTCTAATGTTCCAGCCTCTAGTAACCAAGCTCTATCATATGAGAGAGGAATGGAAAAAGAAAAATGGCAAAGAAAATATCCTATCCCTTACATTATGTATATGTGTGCATATATATAAATATATGTATATATAGCGGGTATATTTTTTTAGGTATACTAAGTAAAACGTATAGTATAATAACCCGTCAGATTAGAGGGGCTAACCCAAAACCCGACCCGTTTATTTGCGGGTTGAAAACTTAAACCCAAACCCGCTAAAACTCGGGCGAGTTCGGGTGGGTTGACGGGTCAGGTTGGAAATTGCCAACTCTATTCGTAGGCCATTTTCTTTGTACTCTACTCTTTGAGCATGGTTTCCTATCAGTTTTCAAGTATCTCATTCAATGGATTGGAAGGCTACAATATCAACGCAAAACTCAAGGACGGGTTTTCTCTAACAAGAGGAGAATAATGTGGACCAAGTCAGCAGGCCCAGTTCAATTAATTACATGTTTAGGCCCGGACTTGTTAATTGGGTCATACCATGGATTCTCTAGCAAACCCAGTTATTTGGGTCTTTTTTAGGTTCGGATTTTATTATGATTAGTTAGAGTTTTATTAGGAAAGTAGTTAGATTAGGATTATCTAGAAATTTCGTGTAAAGATATTAGTAGGATAATATTTCTTATTTTAGAAGCTATTTTGGTAGTTTTAGGTCTCTTCGAGTATAAGTATTAGATTATGACTCTTTTTTATGTAATTAGGGAATACGTCGATATAACGACTTTATTATGGATGTAAAAAAGGAGGACGACAGTTGAATAAATTTTTTTTGAGGTATGATTCCTCCTATGTCTCTGGTATTGGTGAGATGCTTTTACCAACCCTTGAATCAGATTGGTGAGATTTTAATTTGTTCAAGGTCCTGGCAAAGAGATTCTGTCAAATTATCCTTCTTATTCCCCTTTATTCTTTTTTTTATTTATTTTATTTTAAGAGCAACCTACTGTCCTACATCACCCTCTCTAGTTCAGTCCACCAAATTCAGATTGAGTACCTAAAAATAAACAAGCCCCTTCTTGAATATGAGCTGTCAATTAGTCCATAATCATTGCAAAAGATAAAAACTAATAGCTAACCCCCTAATGTAAATTCATTAGTCGTACTGGCAACTATTCTTAAATTCATTGGTCATACTCTCAATTCGTCCATAATTAGTGCTCCCTTTTACATGTTTTTCATGATGTTAATGTATTTTCTTGGTATTCCCTTCTTCGCAAAACCAACCAAATTAATTTTTTAGTCACTCTCTTACGCTTTTCCTAGCTTAATAAAAACCATATGAAGGTATCTCATCTTCTCTCTAAATTTCTCTACTAATCGTCTAAGTAAAAAAGATAGCCTCAAAGGTCTCTTGACATAATCAAACTGATTTTCCAATCTTAATCTTTGCTCCATCACTCTTTACCATAGATTCACGGCATGACTCATAAACTATGACAATTGGTATAACTTGGATCTTTAATTGCTCTTATATATGGGTATTATAGTGCTTCTCCTTGAAGCATTTAGTATTTTCCTAATCCAAAAAAGTCTGCCTAATAATTTGGTGAATCAAAATACACTGGTATCTCCCATACATTTTCACACTTCAATTAGAATATCATTCAGTCTTTCCTATTTTCATTTTGTTCTGAACGACAGGTATGCAATCACTTTTGTGTTTTTCTATGATGAGATGCAATATTTGTATGAAATAAGAAGTTTTTATTTCTTATTTTCCACACTATAATAAGGAGTTGACCATTAAGTTAAACACCTAAAATACATTTTTTCCCAAAAATCATAAAATTGTTAAGGAATTAAATATCACTTCCAAAAATTGTGCAGGCTTGCTGTAAATCCATTTTGGAAATTCTTGAGCAAACATATGTCATCACAGTTCAAGCCATCTAGAGATTTAACAGAATCATTACATATACAGGAAGAGTGTTCAATTTCCTGGTGTATAGACAATGGAAAGAGTATTTAATGTTACAAAGAAATGTCAGAAACACGTAGATAGAAGAATAATCCCGTCTGACAAGAGGACAACCAGGTGTTTCGCAACACTTGCTCTATCACCAGCAAGCTAGTGGTACATTATGGAAATCTAGATTAAAAGAGAACCATTAGATGCAAATATACAAAACTTACCTTGCAGAAATTTTTTTCATTCTCCTATTTCTGTCTTCAAAATATATTATTGAATATAGAAGTCAAACTCAATAGAGAACAAGTTAATAAATATTGTGTATTTTGTTATCCTTCATGAGGCAACTAATGTAATAATAATGTAACAGTTCCATGCCCCCCAGCTACACAAGATGCATAGGACCTTCTCTTACATATACTCTTCCACTGACAATAAGAAATTTTACAACTCACAATTAACATGTTCAAGGTCTACACTGGTGCATTGCATCTCTGCAAGCAAATCATAAGGCACAAAAATCTGTAATACTCTTATTTCTATCCTTTTAATTATAACTAAAGGTTCAATAATATGAAATCAGAGCCCACCAGAGTGATCCACATCTAGTCATATCAATGAATTTCGGATAACAACAGCACACTTCAGCAATACCAAACATGGAATTGCAGGCATACACTTCTAACAAATAGTTGTAGCATGTCCTGGTAATTACCATTTGAAACAATACCAACATAAAAGAAAACAACAATTTTAAATTTTAAATTAAAAAATAAAGACCAAAAGTATAACACTAAATAATTGTACAAAGATCCACACTGCAAAATAACAGAACATCTGATTCTTGCAGTGGTACATACCCAACCTATCGTCGTTCAAATTTGAGATACTTGGCCTCTGGGAAGCAATCTATCTAATTCACATATAATGTAGGGTACCAGAATTATAGAAAACCTACACACCTCGCTTAGACTCCATGCAACAAAAGTTATGAAAACAGATGGGAGCTCCTGAACCTACAGAAGATATAACGATATATTTGTGATCAGTGCAGAACCATAAACATGCCATTGAAGTACTATTATATGATAGTTGAATTATATCTAGCAAACCAAAACATCAACTGTAACAAGAAAGCTGCAATGCTGCATTCCTCCTTGGGATATGAAAGAAAAATGCTTAAATATAATCATCAAAATTTTAGAACAGAGAAGGAAAACCTCAACAAGACGGCGAACAATTGCAAGTAGGAAATGAGTTCTTCCTCCCCATTGCATCAAAGGAAGCAAAACCCCACTTGGTACGATACCTTAAATTTGGGGGGAAAAATCAAAATTATTCCAAAATGGATACATTTTCTATCTAATGAGACCAAATTTAAAACACTTACCAACTGCTCCATGTAGAACTTCAAGGAACGAAACTGTTTGCAGCAAACCTTCAGATAGAAGAAAAAACAAAAGGATAATCCAGACAAACGTTGGATGAATGAATGCTATACAGAAAAGTTTTGATGTTGAAATAAAAATGACTTACAAATGAGATCTCCAGCAGAAGCATAAGCTCCATTGAAGGACTTGGTTGATATGAAGCTACTCAAAACCCTAGAGAGAGAAATTGCCCTGCCATGAAATGGAAATAGAAAGTGAGAGAGTTGCAGAGGACAAAGACTGAGAGAGAGAGAGAGAGAGAGAGAGAGAGAGAGGGTGTACCATCCAAATGCCTGAAGAGAATTGTAAGCCAGGAGATAGAACCTTGATGGTCGAGACATCTTCCTGCAACAACGTCTAGATAAACTAAGGCTGCGTTTGACCCGGCCGGCTTATATTGGTGCTTATTAAAGCATTTTTTTTAAATTAAAAGGGTATTTGGTAACACATGATGGGTAAATGCTTACCCACAAGCAGTAGAGGAAGGCTACCATACGGAGAAGCTGTTGAGCTTCTCTTATCACTTATGCCGGAAGCTATTTCTAAACTTTAATAATAATTTTATAATACTTATTTTACCCTTAAATTTTTATAAACACTTAAATAAATATTATTTTTAAACTTTAATGATATTTTCATAATACTTATTTTATCCTTAAATTTAAGAAGCACACAAATAAATGTATTTATCAATGTTATTTTTTTAAAGTAAGTAGTCTATTATTGTTGTGAATAAGTGCTCTTATTGAACCACTTATCCAATGAACACTTATCCAAACACAACCCCGACTTGTGCTTTTGAATAAGCACTCATTCTGAAAATATTATTAAAGTTTAGAAATAATTTCCTAAATTTGATAAATATATTTATTTAAGTGGGTATGAAAGTTTAAGACTAAAATAGGTATTATATAAATATTACTAAAGTTTTGAAATAGCTTCTCTCATAAGTGATAAGAGAACAGCTCTCAGCAGCTTCTCCTTAGGGTCGCCTTCCTGCTTATAGGTAAGCACTTACCTATTAAGTGTTGCAAAACACACTTTTAATTTTAAAAAGTGCTTCAATAAGCTATAAGCTAAAATAAGCACTTATATAAGCCGGGCGAAACTCAGCCCAAACTAGCGCGCTTCTTTTATTTATATATCTTCGTTAACGACTGCCACGTGGAGGGTAGATAATAAAAATATTTTAAATATTTATTATTTAACACGGTTTGTATTTCTTGACTGTAGAGTGGCATCAGCGAAGCATGGCCATGTCCGATTCCATTTCTTTCCATCTAACGTCGCCGTCTCGTCATTCAAACATTCATTCAACCATTACGATCACATTTTCGACTAAAGATTTTCAGATCCAGTCACGGTCTTCGAAATCCTAATCTTTGCGTAACAGCTTCTTCGATGAACGTTGAAGCTCCGCAGAAAATCGTTCTTAGATCGAAAAAGAAAACGGATTTGCCTCGGAAACAATTCCGTATTGGTAATGTACACAAATCGCTTATGCATTGCTCTGATTGATTTATTTTAAATTAATTTTTAAAATTGACGTTGTTGAATAGCTTGATACTCGAGATTGTGAAGCTCTGTGATCGGAACTTCATCGTTGGGATCGATGGAGCGATCTTCGCAATGCGTTGTATTAATGGGACTGATCACTCTATGAGGATTTTCTATTCAGATGGTAGTGAGCCTGAGGTAATTCCATTATAATAGAAATTTGATTTTTTTTTTTAATTTATTTTATGGGTTGGAAATGGAAGGAAGTGGAATGATTTTAGTTACTATACTTGATCTTGACATATATAGGTTTGAGTCTAGTTCAATCTATTGCATTACAGTTTGGTTAGAAAGAAATGGT
Source organism: Pachysandra terminalis (assembly GCA_031762675.1). Lineage (NCBI taxonomy): Eukaryota > Viridiplantae > Streptophyta > Magnoliopsida > Buxales > Buxaceae > Pachysandra > Pachysandra terminalis. The sequence continues at coordinate 22,231,668 of JAUPMG010000001.1, forward strand.
GAAGAATCTGGTTGAGCATCTGGGGAAATGAGCATAATTGTTGGGTAGGGTTGATCGTCAATGTAATTGAGTACTGCCATAAGACATGAGGAAGCTCCATTGAATGTTAAAAATCAAGCACCATTCAAAGTAATCCAAATATTACTCATCCACCTTCTTTCTCAGGATATAAGGCTTTGGAATGAATAAGGGTTTTGGAAGGAGCCCTGCAAGAGATTAAATCATAAAAGAACGGTTCTTGTGTTTGGATCTGAAATTGTGTTTATTTAATGACATAAGGAATAATTTGTAACACAACTAATCAACATCAATTCTTCGATTCTTTCCAATAATCAATCCTTCTAAATTTCAATTATAACTACAATTGTGTGTATATGCAAACCCCAAACCAGAAATTGTTACACAAATATCTACTAATCAGGCATCTTATCCATATATCCGTGCTTCAATTTCTCATTGAATATCAAATACAAATTCATTTCATGCCAGAGCATCCTCATGAAGTATGTAGTTTAAAATGTAAGAACGCTCATGGGGGTGCAATATGAAAGATCTTAAAAAAATATAATCTCTTTTTTTTATCAGTGAAGTATGTATTGGATTACAAAATGAAGAAATCTAGAAGAAGGATGAGGAGTGCGCCCTATGTAAATGAAAAGTATACAACGGCCCAGGGGCTTATCCCCATAAAGGTCATCAATCCCCCAGCACCTCTTCCTATATGACACACTTTTCCAAGAAGTCACAATCCTCCTCTAAGAAGATAGAAAACTCAATCCTATCCAACAAAGGTCTTTTTGTTTCGTTTGGGCTATACAATCCTTTGCAGTAGGCCTCCACAGCTTTCTTCATTCTATCCCCTTCTATCTCTAAAACCCCATCCACCTCCTATTTAGTTATGACGTTCACCTTGTTAGAAGCATTAGTCGTTTTGTGAAGAAAAATAAAAACAAAAAACCTTTGTATTCTTATCTCTAACCTTTAACCACAATGTCTTAGATTTTTGTGTCCAACTTATTTTCTTCAAGCCCTGCGAGACGTTTGAACTCCATTTTAACATTTTACCTGTTCACCCACTCCTTCATTTATATTTCATCCCTCACTTTCTTCAAATCCAATTCTCTAATCTAATCCAAAGTACAAAGCCGGGATTTCCTGAAAAAGAGAAACCCACACACCATTCCTGCATCTTATTCTATGAATGTTGATAAAGTCAAGTTCAGATAAAAAACCATACTACTAGCAATTTGCAAGCAGCATACCTGTGTAAAATAAAAAACTTAGCAACAAGACAGATCCCTCACTAAGAGACTGTAGGCCTTTTTGTAAAAATTAATTCAATGTAAGCGGACCTTGCATGCTGTGTGCCAAACGTTTGGACCAGAGAATTGCTTTGTTGCTAGATCACTACTCAAAGTGTGTAGTAAAGAGTAATCAATTTAACCCAAAATAATTTATAAAAATTTGTTGACTTCATTTAAAACTCATTGTTGATGGGTTCCTTACTGGTATACTTCTAATGTTCGAACACAATTGCCAATTCTGTTATATGTCTTGACTCCTTTTTGTTTCAAATTTTCAGAACTCATGTCTACTGCTTATATAGACGGTGGACTCCACGATGCTAGATATACCACAGGACTGTTTAATACGGTATTGTCGCTACAGGACAGAGCCTCTTTTGATTCAATCAAGTTTCGTAACCCGTTTGGTCTATAACCGTAGGAGCAACACTTGCCTGTGGAACTGGAGCTTTTGCGGTGGTGGTAGCAACAGTTTCTAGAGTGTTATGCTGAGAGGTAAGTTTAGGATGGCATGTGAGAGGGATATGAAGAGATATTATATTATATTCTCTCTCCTTAGTTGCTTCAACTTATCATGTCCATATTGAATCAAATAATATTGGCTTCTGACAGAGAGCTCTACGGTTGATCTGCCTGGGAGGCCATTGGAGATCCAGTCTGAGGTAGTGTTTTATGATCTGTACCACTCTGATTCATCTACATAAGTTTATTTCTAGTATTTTTTCTTGGTGGGAAGTAAGTCAATTCATAATCACCTTCCACCAAAGTTTTATAGGATCATAATTAACTTTGTTGTGAGCTCTTATAAATGTTGAAAACCTGTATCCAATATGATAATTAGCTTATCATGGAAGTTTTGAAACTGTAGATTCCCATAAACAAATAACATAATTAAAAATCCTTGGGTCGGAGGATCCTTCATGTGCTTTTCATTTTATATTTATCCTCACCTATGGCTTAGATGATTTTTCAATCATTGTTGTTACCCAGTAGATTGACATGTAATTGAAATCTCTGAAACCAAAGTCCAAACTTGTAAAAAAACAAAATAGCCGACTTGGTTGGTGTTAATTAATGGGATGGGTTAGTTTATATTGGTGTTGTGGTCACATCCAAGCAGTCACGGGTGTTAGTTTAATGAGTGAGTATCTATATGGAATCTTTCTATTTACAGTGAAAACGAAATGCAATGTAGAATTATATGTTGTGGACATTGGAGGACCACTTGACCACAATGAGGAACAGCTATTTTGTAATTTTAATATGCAAGTTGCCTTAAAAAAATGCAGAACAATAATATCTTGTGATAAAACTGATGGAAAAAGAATGGGATGGTCAAAATCTAAATATAATGAATTCTGAAGGTTCCATCATCTATCTACCTGCAGCACATTTATATAACCTGTGCTTGGTGCATATCAGAATAAAAGAATACCTTTCGAGGATCTTTTTAGAGTATTGTCATGTGGCCTGATTCAAAGAGTATCTTATTGGATGGACGGTCTAGACTACCAACTAACTATATCAAAGGCAAAAAATAGAAGGGCAAAGGAAAAAACAAAAATCTCACCAGAAAACTAAACCGGTTGAGGTAGACATGGAAAGCTTTTACCTTAAAAGAAAACAAATTTAATACTTATATTGTGAGACAAAGTGGAATTGTTATTATTAATATTATTATAGTAGAGAAAGTGAAATTGATAGATTGGGATGGAGGAACATGATTCTTGTTGCTTACCCCAGCTAGTTGGGATAAGGCATATGATGATGATGATAATAGTTTTGTAAGTGAGAATTCTACCCCAGGCAATTAATATGGTTGTCACATTCTTCAATTTTGTGTTGGAGGTGTGGGGAAGTCGTCACCATTTCAGAGCAAGAATTTGAATGGGGTGTTGGATAAAGTTTGGTATGAGAAAAGATCTAAAAGACAACGAATTCATTTTTTTTTTTTTGGTAAATAATATTTTTTTGGGTAAATTACATAGACACCTGCTTGAGTTTGGCATAATGGCAACAAGTACCCCTCAAACCTTGGCCATCACAAACACCTCTCCTATTGTTTGAAACTATGGTAGAGCCAAGACCAATCTTAGAGCGGGTCTTCAGATCTCAGGAGTGGTAGTTGAGGATACAGGTAAGATAGTGGAGGGGATTTCAAATTTCTATTCACATCTGGATAAGTCAGAACAGGACTATTGTTTCGATGTTTCAAATTTAGGAGGGAGGAAATTGTCAGATCACCAGGCTTCGTGGGTGGAGAGACCTTTTGAGGATCAAAAGATTAGGGATGCTGTCTGGGGGCTAGATAAAGACAAATCCCCAAGTCCAGATGGTTTTACAATTGCCTTTTTTGAAGAATGTTGGGATATTGTGAAAGAGGATCTCTTTGGGATAGTTCATGAGTTCTTTGAGAGCGGAGTGATTAATAAGGCAAATAATGCTACTTTCATTGTACTCATCCCTAAAAAAGTTAGCGCTATGGAGCTTAAGGATTTCAGGCCAATTAGTCTTACTACTAGCCTGTATAAGATCATTGCAAAGATTTTGGCCTCTAGGATTAAAAATGTTGTCGGGGACTTGGTGTCTTTGAATCAAAGCGCATTTATTGCCGGTAGGCAGATTTTGGATAGTGCCCTTATTGCTAATGAAGTGGTGAAAGAATGGAAGAGGATGGGTAAAGAGGGTATGGTCCTGAAATTAGATTTGGAGAAAGCTTACGATCGGGTGGAGTGGCATTTCCTAGATAGGGTGTTGGAATGGAAAGGCTTTGTCATTAGATGGAGGAGATGGATATCAGGGTGTGTTCGGAACGTAGTTTTCTCCTTCTTGTGGAATGGTGGGGTGCATGGTCAAGTTGTTCCAACTCGTGGTTTGAGACAGAAGGATCCGCTCTCACTTTTCCTATTTACATTGTTAGCCGATGTATTGAGTTGTTTCATGGCTAAAAGTGAGGAGCTTGGGCTGATTTCAAGTTTTGAGCTTGGTAGTGAGCGTGTTGGCATTTCCCATTTGCAGTATACAGACGATACCTTGTTATTTCTTCATGCGGATGAATGCCAAACGTACTGGATTAAGTCAATCATTAGATGCTTTGAAATGGTTTCAGGGTTGAAGGTGAATTTGGAGAAGAGTAGCTTGGTGGGTTTGAATATGTCTCAGGAAAGGCTCGAGGTTTTTGCTTCGTTCCTTGGATGTAGGGTGTAGGAGTGGCCTTTGACTTATCTCGGGTTACCTCTCGGGGGTAATCCCAAGGCTATTAGTTTTTGGGATCTAGTGGTGGATAGGGTTGGTAAGAGGCTTGCGTAATGGAAAAAAGGATACTTATCTTTGGGGGGGAGAATCAGCCTAATTAAGGCAGCCTTAGCTAATATTCCCGTTTACTACCTTTCGTTGTTTAGAGCCCCTAGCAGAATTGTCACTAGTCTTGAGAAATTACAGCGAGACTTCTTGTGGGAGGGGGTGGGAGCAGGAAATATCACTTGGTTAAATGGGAGTGTGTTAGTCAAGAGGTAAGGAGAGGGGGTCTCAACTTGGGAAACATCGCTACTCGCAACATTGCTTTACTGGGCAAATGGTTGTGGAGATTCAGTGAGGAAAGAAATGCATTGTGGCGGATAGTTGTTCACAGTAAATTTGGCGGTCGCTCCAACGGCTACGATTGTAATCCTTCTGCTAGATGTTCTAATACTAGTATTTGGAAAGAGGTGTTATTTGCCGTCCCTTCTTTCTCGCGTCTCGTCCGATTTTGCATTGGGGATGGCAGTCGGGTTCGATTTTGGTACGATCTCTGGTGGGGGAAGTCTATCCTTGCTGTGCGGTTCGCTCGTCTATTTAGGGTGGTTTCATCTAGAGATGCTCTTGTTTCTGAGGTCTTGTCTTGGTCAGATTCGGGTTTGGATTGGAACTTGGCATTCCGTAGGGATTTATAGTCTTTTGAGTTAGTCGAGCTTGGTAATCTATTAGACGATCTAGGGGACGTTTTTGTTGAGGCTGGTCGCAGTGATCATAGTATTTGAAGTCCTTGTAGTAGTGGGGTGCTTTCAGTGAGCTCTTTTTTCTCTATCATTCGACCAATTTCCGGTTCTACTTCTTTCCCTCATCGTCGTGTTTGGTGTCCTTTTGTCACCCCAGAGTCAAGGCCTTTGTCTGGTCTGCTATTATGCATAAGATTAATACTTGTGATCGTCTCCAAAGTAGACCCGTGCACTTTCACCCCATATGTGCTTTATGTGTAGAGAGAATAGAGAGTCAATTGGCCATCTTTTTTTGCATTGCCCAGTGGCCAGGAGGTGTGGTCCTTTTTCCTCCGTCGTATGGGTGTTTGGTGGGTGATGCCTGGGGAGATTGGGGAGTTTCTGGTACAGTGGAACTTCTCAGCGCTTGGTGAGAGAGGCATAGAAATGTATCAGGGGGTTTGGCATGCGACTCTTTGGACTTTGTGGGGGGAGAGGCATCTGTGGGTGTTCGAGGATAGGAGCAGACTGACAGGAGTGATCATCGATTCTATTCTGTATTTGGTTTGTTCTTGGATGGTGGTTCTCCCTACCTTCAGTGGTTTATCTATGACAGATATACAAGTGGGCTGGACGGAGGTGGCCAGGACATATCCTTTTTTGACTCAAATTGTGACCAGGTGGCAGGCACCTTTTGTTGTAGTTATCAAGGTGAACTTTGACGGTTCATCCTTTGGGAACCCGGGGAGTTTTGGCATTGGTGGAGTGTTCAGAGACCATCAGGGGTAGATTCTTCATGCCTTCTTTGGGCCTGTGGGGTCTGGCGATTCTACGACGGCTGAGGTGCTTGCCCTTCTAATGAGTGTCAGGGAGGCAGTTAGGTTGGGTCACAGGCAGGTGCTGATTGAGGGGGATTCGGCCACTGTGATTTCTTGGATGGCAGGTGCAGAGGACTGCTCTTGGAGATTCACCCACATCGTTAGGTTGGTGAGGTACTTAGGCAACCAGATTCAGGCGAGCTTTATGCATGCCCCCAAAGATGGCAATACTTTGGCGGATCGATTGGCTAGGGATGGAGTCACCAGAGAGGACTTGTTTGTGGGCATGCCCACGGAAGAGATGATAGCGAGTGGATGATGATGCAGTTTCGGGAGCAATTTTATCCCTATTATGGTTGGCTATGTGGATCTCTTTTGGCCAGTTTGTGCTCTTGGCCATTGTAGATGTTCTTTTCTTTCTGTTCTTCTTGTATCTCGGGGTCTTGGTGTTCGTCTTCTGCACCTGACCCCTTTACTTGTTTGTTTTCTGTAATTTTCTTGTTGTTTGCACTTTTTATCATTTATAATATTGCTGGTTATCTATAAAAAAAAAACACACAAGCCCCTTCCGTTAGTAATAGTCAATAAAAATAACAGAATATTTGCTTGTCGCTTATATGAGCATGTTTTAGGGATGAAAATGCCCTCATATATTCATTGCTTAATGATCTTAAAGGACGAAATCTAAGCTTCTCTGAAATAAGAAAAATATTCGTAACATAGGGATAAGTTAGTCATTTGATTTCATATCTTTTTAGTATACTTTACAGAGGGGTATTATGATCAAACAATCGATTTCTATTACATTTCATTAGATTCCCTCTAGTTGACCCAACAAGTGTATTGATTGTGAGACCTGGTTCAGATTCTTAGATGATTTTCTGTAATATTGGGTCGGACCTGGCTTGCACGTCACCCCTCTTCCAATAAGCCTGGTTTTAGTCCAATGATCCCGCCCTCGCCACCTATCGAAAAAGAATTAAAAACAAACCAAGAAGGTTTTTTAGGCACTGTTGAGGCTCTCTGGCCAGGTCAGATGGTTGTTAAGCTGAAACGTAGGGCTGACTGGTTTAAATTCTTCGGGCCAATATATCTTGTCCAAGCCTGCCTAGATGTTGGTCCAGGCTGACTGGACCAGGCAGACCACCGGCCCACTTTCACCCCTAATTCAGACCTCTTTAGCCAGCAATGCTCACTTCTTTTGTTACGTGTGACTCCCTAAGAGAAAGATCTCCTTTTCCCTTGTCCTAGAGAACCTGGATTGTGGAAGTTACCTGGATTGATCTTAATCACAAATCTATTCTCTATAAAATTATAAATAATGACACACACAGCTATACGAGTGGAACACACAAAAAGGAGAATGTGTGGCTGTGACCCCATTGTTTGCTGGGTCCTACACCTATCTAAGGACGTTTGTACTCTAAATGTAGGATTAGGTTGATAGATTTGGGTTTTCAAGCACTACCCCCATCTTTAAATTTGTGATAAAATAACAGAGCTGTCATGAGGAAAAGCAAAAAAATAAATAAATAATGCCCATAACCCTATCAAAAGGAGCACCTGTTTCCTTTTTAACTGCCCTCATAAGACCCTTTCTCTCAAATTTTTAAACAATTACTAACCTCTACTTACTTTAAATATGTTTGATATCCTGATCCTGTCCTTGTTCAAAAGCTAATCCATCCTTCTATAAAGAGAAAAACTAAAAGTTAAAAGAAATAAAATAGAAAAGGTGACAAAGACGGTGAGAGTGCAACCTTGCTTTTCTTCTCCTCCAATAAACAAGACAAAAAAGATTACTTAAGACTCTAAGATTGAAATTCTTTAGAAACCATTTACAAATAGGAGTAATATAGGAGAGACTCTCATGTGCACTCATGCCTGCATGAGAATACTGATACTTCTACTGTGATTAGGGAAATGAGAACTTAAAACACCTATTAATCATTTCTCAGTTAACAGAAGAAGAATAAGAGGGGAGAGGAGAAAAAGGAACCTCCAATTTTCTAGAATTGGAGAACATGTTTTTGAAGACAACTTGAGGGGTATCTTTTTTTTTTTGGAATGGTAAGATAGTAATTGATAGTTAACAGATGATGAAGGAGAAGAAGAAGAATAAGGAGAGAGAAGGGTCATGAAAAACTGTTGCAAACAGCTTGTTAGCTTGGATTTCTCATATTCTGAGAGATCCATTGTCTAAGCTATTTACTACTACTACTACTACTACCAATGGATAGGTTGAGTATGAAAGGATCTTAATATGAGGATCCTTAACATTTTGCTAGAACTGAAGAGAAAGAAAACTCTTGAATGGATTATTGGCATCAGATTATCTTTATGAGTACGTGAAGGATGGAATATTATATATATTGGGTATTTGGCTATCAACGTGATAAACCACTTAGCGTCGAAACAGCTAATTAAACTGGAATTATCAAAAACTGCAAGCTGTCTTCTTTTGTCCCAGTCTTTGCACTAGTTAATCTTTAGTGGACGACTGTTTCTTGATAAAATTCAAATCCCATAATAAATCTTCTCTCTCTCTCTCACACACACACACATATGAATATGAAGATTGGGAAAAGGTCACTCTGATTCAAGATCAACACTTAAATGAAATTGTCTCATATATTAAACATAGAGGAACATGTTAATCTCTTAATAGGACTTCATGTGGTTCTTTCTCTTCCTTTCTGAAAACAAATGAAACACAAACTAGGATGGGTATGTATGCATGAACTGTTTACAATGATTTCCCAATGCTGGATAATTGTAACAAAACAATGAATTTCAAGAACAAGGAGATACCTCATACCACAGAGAGATTAGAGTTTACATATAGAATATGTTACAGCTATTAACAATAATAAAAGAGAAGATGGGTTTGCACGTCAAGACTCTCTCCCATGTTCGAAGTAGGAAACCAAGTGTTCATCATTTGGAATAATTATTTTGATCTCTTCTTCTTCCGTCCTCCAAAGTGAATCTGAACAACAATCCCACAAAGGAGATATCACTAGAGGGCAAGAGAAATTGCACTCTTCTTCC
>JAUPMG010000001.1:22262470-22289111 GCA_031762675.1 Pachysandra terminalis
GTTGCTATAATTAAGTTCATATATTACTATTAATAGAAAGGTTTGATCATCATGATTGTAGATTTTGTAGCCTAGCGTTCAAGATGTACGTCTTATAAAACAACAAACGTATCTCTTTGTAGTAAGATCAGAATGGAATAACCTTTTATTCAAAATCAGGACAGCAATTGCGATCAAGTTCAAATTGTATCGAGTGAGTGGTAGAATCATCCATGGATCAAACGGCTGCCAACCAAATCTCCAGCATATACAAACACACACACACACACACACATATATATATATATTGAACTCATTGTTACAAGTAAAAATCATGCCTTAATATTGGCAAGTCAGCTCGAGTTGGTGAATTACTTGGATTGGCAGATTTCTAGATCACCTGATCAATTCGGATTTCATATGGCATCACATTTGGACGTGAACAAAATTTTGCAAAGTGGGAGAAACATTGTTGAGAGGAGGGATTTCCAATGGGCCTTAACATGCCGGCCAGGGCCGTGTTATATTGGGATCCCAGGCCTAAGATGACATACGATTATTATTGTGTTGGGGCCTGGCCTGTGCTTTTTGCCTACATTCTGGCCAATTACCCAATCGTGCACCATGTCGTGCCGTGTAATCTCGTGGGCCATACACCCAGTACATGTTACAGTAGTATAAGCTTTATTTTTAACGTGCCGTGCCAAAGGGTGTACGTTCGGGCCACATGTGCTGACATGGCCCAAAAAATTCGTGTCGCCTGTGCTCCATGCTGGGCATTGCATGGCCCGATTAGTTATCGGGCCGTGTCTTGTCTTGCCATGCCTAAATCTTGGACCCCAGGGCGGCAACAGCACGGGGCACAAGTATTATCGTGCCGGGCCAGGCTTTGTGCTTTGGGCATATTTTTGAGAAATTTTTGGTTCGAGCTCATGTTGGGCCGTGCCATGCCATGGATTTGAGAACCCAGGCCCAGCATGGCACAGACCTGGGATAGTGCCTGAGCATGGCACGACAGGACACGTATTGCGCTGTGCCATGCCCAGGCATGAGCGGGTCCGTGCGGCCCAACCGCTTGTACATCCCTAGCAGTGCCTGACCAGGCCCAGAAACTTGCGCTGCAATCAACCCAATTTTGATTAATCTACGAGAACACGTCTATGACTCCGCTTAAAAATCCAAAATTAGAAGTCCCTTTTCGGGAATTTCTAGAGAACTTTGACCCGAATTCTGTAATATCCATTGTCGAAAAGCACTTTAGTAAATATTGAGTCGTTATGATCGAGTTAGGTCTGTCAATGGGTTGGATCTATATCTGTAGTTTGATTTGCATTTGATCTGAAAATCTCGAATATGGTTAACATTTGAAATCTATGGGTAGAATATGGATCTGAATATTCATATCCGATTAAAATCGAATCTTATTGTATCTGATTCGATATCCAATTAGATTTTAGAACTTTAAACTTTTTTATTAATTTATTTATTTCTAAAAGATTATAAAATAATATTCAAATTATATTTTTTAAATTCGGATATATATATTATTTTGGTCGAAATAAAATCAAATTTAAATATGAATATTCTCTTGAAGATGGGGTTAGATTTTCGGTTGATTTCGGATAAGAATATGATCCACGTCTAAGTGGATCCGATCTGTATTTAACCTCGGGATGTACGTTGCGGGCCGCACGGCCTGGTACGACCCAAATTTCGTACCTAATTTTTGTGCCCTAGGCCTGGCCCTGCATGGGGCATAATTGTTATCATGTCGGGCTTTGTGCATTGCCTTATTTTAGGCAAAACTGAATCGTGTCTAGACTATGCCGTGGGCCATGACCCCGAGGCTTAGCACGGCACAATAAGACCTATCGTGCTATGCATGCCATAAGGTTTTAAGTCTCAAGATCTGGGATCGTATCAGTCCAGGATGATCCTTATCTGGATCGGCTGGTATCTCTTGTCCGGATCTGATCCAATTTTTGTATCGTCCATTTAAAAAAAAAATTGGATCGACTGGACCGGTCGGTACCAGACCGGTCCAGGTTGATACCTGTTGTACTGTTCCATTTATAAATTAAAAAAAAAAAAATTGGATCTGTTGGACTGGTTGTACAGGTCACTAGACCGGTTCTATCGACAGGTCCGTATCAGTTTGACCGGTCTGATCCAAAGTTTCGCAGTACAATAGTTGTATTGTGGCTTAGGATCGGACCGGTCCTGGCTGATCCCGGAACAGATTGGCTGATACAGATCGGATCAGTCCGATCCTTGAAACCATGTGTGTGGTGTCGTGTTGGACTGGGCTTCGTGCTTTGCCTATATTTTGGATAAAAAAATAATCATGCTTGGGCTGGGTTGTGCCTAGGCCATGACCCCAGGTCCGACCGGACTCGATAAGGCATATTTTGCCCGACACGGATTGTGGTGCCCAGGTGCGACCAAAATGTGTCGGGCCGGGTCGGCACGTTCTGCCCAGCCCATTTGTACATCCCTAAAATTTTAAAAATGACGTGTCATAAAGTTGTGATCCCAAGACCGTTATGCCATCGTAAGCTCCACACCTTAGTTTTCATTTTCAATTGCGTGTCCTAAAACCCTAGACGGGGCGGTGAATGAATCTCTCGCTCGCCATTGTTATCGTTCCGAAGAACAAACGAATATGGTTTTATCTAACAAAAAGCTTAAGCAAAAGCTCAGGGAAGCTGTTACCGAATCATTAACAGCGACGGAGGCGAGAAAGCCACAAAAAGAATCCACAAAACAAGCCGTGAATTCCCAGTCTCGGTCTCTGAAGGAGCTGCTGAACTCTGCAACGCAGAACCCCAGATTATCTAAGAGAGAGAAGAGAAGAAAAAATCCTTCTTTACGAGCTTTAAAACCTGTTGAAGGAAGTAATGGCGATACTAAGAAAGAAAACAAGGAGATTAGTTCAGACGCATTGACGGAGGATAAAAAGAAAAAGAAGAAGAGGAAGAGAGAGGAAGGTGGAGATCAGGAGAAAGGTAAAGATTCAATTGAATCGGAAGAGAAGAAGCCAAAGAAATCAAAGAAGAAAAAGAAGAAGAAGAAGAAGAAGAAGAATAAGGAGGAGGGGATTAAGAATCAAAACGAAGAAAGTAAAGAACAGGCAGCAGAAACTGTGAAAATCAATGATAGGTAAAGAAGAGAAATACCCATTTTCTTAATTTGTGTTTACTGGTCTTTTTTAGTGAGATTGGAAATAATAAACTATTAGTTAGAACTCAATACATTTTGTTTCTTTTTGTTTTGTTTTTTGTTTTTTGTTTATGAATTTCAATGGAAAAATTTGAATTTGTGATTTTTTATCTGTTCCATGTATGTTATTCGGTTAGTTTGTCTATGCAAGTTGATAGATTGTGTATAAGAATGTTTTATTTTAGATTGAGTTGAAGAAGGAACAGTTCTTATTGGAAATTAGGGTTTTGGATATTTACTGGTGCTATTTGTTATATTTTGCAGTCAAGAAAATGGGGACGTTGCTACAAAGGTTTATGTGGGAGGCATACCATACTACTCAACTGAGGATGACATTCAGAGCTTCTTCGAGGGCTGTGGTACGATAACTGAAATTGATTGCATGATGTTTCCTGAGAGTGGGAAGTTCAGGGGGATTGCCATGATAAGTTTCAAGGTAATATTCTCAATTAGATTTTTTATTTGGATTAGTTCCTATTAAAAACATTTTTTCTATTATAATTTCCATGTCTTGCACATCTCAGACTATTCCATTTCATTTAAGACTATATTTCTAGGAAATCAGGTGTTCTAATTAAGCTTATAATACCACAATTGGTTTAATTCCTTGAAATCTGAAGACCTTATAGGTAGGGCTGTCAATGGATCGGATCATGATCCGAGTCCGATCCGAAAAAAACCAGATTTAGTAAGGGATTTCCGATCTGATAATCCGATAAGATATGATCCGATTCGATCTGACTTTAATCGGATCAAATTTGGATATAGGTTGATTCGATGAGAGTCGAATCCGATTCCATTTTTGTATAAATAAATATATAATATGTATATTACGAATATACATATGTATCTCTATATAATATTGGATGACTATTAAACATATACTTAGAAATAAGTCATTAATTTAGGATACTTTAAAAAAAAGTTAAATCTATATCAAATCATATTTCTTTTTTATCTGATTTCTTATAACTATAAAAGAGGTTTACCAAAAAATCCAATAATTGTTCGAATCTGATTTGATCCAAAACTAATCGGATTTGGTAAGGGATTTATGATCAAATTCGATCCGACTTTTAATCAAATCAAATTGGATATACCCTGATCCTATCCATATTCGATCCGTTGACAGCCCTACTTATAGAGGGCAAGTACATTTCTAGAACATTAATCAGAATAATCTAAGGGAATTATCGTCTATGTGTTTGTGCATAACATAACAGAAAATAGGAAAAAAAAAAAAACATTCTCTGTATTTGGGGTTATTATGTAGCCTTCTTTATACAAAGTGAAAGTTTGAAGAGCAAAATATTAATTAGTATAGTAAAAAGTGGAAAACATTTTGTTAGAGCCAACTAAAAATTTATGGACTTTTTATACCATAATCCAAACATAGCCTGCAGGCCTTTGTCTGCCTTATTTTTGTAAAACTTGTTTACCATCGCCTTGTTCTTTCATTGTGTTAAATAGCTGTTTCTTTGCCATAAATTTCTATTACCTTTAAATTTGACCATGTTGTACACTGTCTCCATTGGGAATTAGAGTAAACTTCACCTTCTTTCTAAAGGGCATTCTTCCCTTCCTTGCTAGAATTATTATCAAAAGAAATTCGAGGCTCGTAGTAACAGATATACCAAGTTTGTAAGTCGCTGTGCATTTAACTCATGACTAGTTCAAAACCCATACTTAACATGTCACTGCACCACCATGTTTACCTACATGCTTACATATCATAGTAAATGGATTTCATCTATTTGCCGCAAGCTATGTAAAAGCCTTTGTGACAGCTTGACGAAGGTCCACGTTCAAAAATAATAATTCTTAGATGGGAATAGAAGTGTTTGAGCAGTTCAAATTAGAAGTACAAACTTTTAACAGTAAAATTGTTGAGCAATATCAACATCTAATGGGCTCATGATGTTTATCTTCGTTCCTCTGTGTTGTTCCTTAGCTTGCCACAAGCTCTAGTTCTATGAATTCGGATTTTTCTTCCCCTGGTTTCTGCTGCATAACATGGGAATTTTTCTTACTGCAGGTCTAATAGAGATATGTATACTAGTTTCGAGTTTCAGATCTTCTCCTATTTGGTTTAGATACTGAATTTTTTTGTCCTTTTCCAGCTTCTGTTGATGTTCTGACTTGTCTATGCTGTTAGTATGTGTAGTTTAGTTTACCTTTCCAGGTTTAATGTATTGAGACTGGGTACCGGACCGGTACGGTACCAGTCGCCGGACCGGTCCAGATCGAAATTGGTCTGGATCTTCCAATCCACAAATTTAAAAAAAAAAAAAACGGTTGTACCGGTCATACATGTTAAATTGGCCCACATATTGGTATATTAGGGATCTGAAAAGTTACTCATAGAGGCAAGGTTTTAAATACCGGTACAGAAAACAAAAATTTTTTTTTTTAAAATTTTAAAATTTCAGATCGCGCCGGATGGTGGGATCGGAGGGACCGGTCGCCGGACCGGCGGAACCGGTCACCGGACTGCCGGTCCATAACCCGGCGATACAAAGACTTGTATCGCGGGTTGGAACCGGACCGGTCCCGTCCGGTCCCGGTATCGGCCGATCCTTGAAACCATGCATAGAGGGTTGCAGTAGTTACTGATTTGATACTTACTCTTGACTCTTGTAGACTGAAGCTGCAGCGAAAAGAGCCTTGGCTCTTGATGGAGCTGACATGTGAGTATATATATTGCTCAGCTGTGAACTTTCACCTTTTCTTTTTCCCCCTCTATTGCAAGTCCAGATATAACCTATATGATTGAAAAACTCGTTTGTTACAGGGGTGGACTCTACCTGAAAATCCAGCCCTACAAGACTGCTCGGACTCACACGTCATCGGATTTTGCCCCTGAGATCGTGGAGGGATACAACAGAATATATGTTGGAAATTTAGCTTGGGATATAACTGAAGATGACTTAAAGAATTTTTTTTCAGATTGCAAAATATCATCTATACGGCTTGGTAAGGACAAAGAATCAGGAGAATTCCGAGGCTATGCACACGTGGATTTCTCCGACAGCCTTTCTTTAACAATAGCATTGCAGTTAGACCAGCAGATGCTTTATGAGCGACCTGTGAGGATAAGATGTGCAGTTCCGAAGAAGGAAACAGAACACCATCCGAAATCTGCGCCAAAGGCTGAGAATGGCAGTGTCAGATCGGGCAGCGGGAAGAAGAGGAGAAGAACGTGCTATGAGTGTGGTGCTCCAGGCCATGTTTCGTCAGATTGTCCAAAGAAAACAAGCAGCTGATGTGGTAATATCCTGCTCAAACTAATCCTGTATTTAATGTTAAAAATTTTCTTCCTCATCTTTTATTCTTCAATCAGAACATATCCATTTTCATTTTACTTTTTGTTTCTAGTTCTTGAAACGTCGAAAAAATGGCAGCTTTAAATGCGAAAGATCTTTGATAACCCTGAGATCATTAGATTTTTCCAGTTTCAACTATTCTCTTTTACTGAAACTAAAGACATGATAACTCTAGAGCTCCAACTCATCTTGCATATATCAGATACAGCTTATCAACTTGCCATGAATAGAAACCTAGCAGCTTCTGAATTTTTATACTAGTAGAAGAAAAGTGCTATGTACATGCATATATTAGATACATTATCCATTGAGTTAAAATATTGTATTACAATGTCCAATTACTCAATTTTTTTTTTTGAAAATACTTGATTAAAAGTAATAAATAATTTGTTAAATTGAAATATTGTGAAATAGAGATCATTGGAAAGAACTTAATTAGAGTTTTCTAATGGATATTTTTGACTGCAACTGATACATATATACATACATGCATAAAATTATACAAACATATATGTGTGTGTGTACACATATTATAATTCAGTTCTAGCAAAGAGAGAGCTGTGCACTCTCTTGATGTGATCGTATAGATATACACATTGTGCCCCTAAATAAGACTCTTGAGATGAAATGCTACTATATTGTATAACAGTATCGTTATTCATTCCTGTCTTTTAATCTTTAGCATTCTTCAAGAAACGACAGAAGTAATAACAGAAACGAAACTGTGCAAGTGGTGTAGTAATGAAGCACTGATCCCAGGCCATGTTTGATTGCTATTTGCATTTACTAAACCTTGGGTGATGATGATAGTGAATGCCAGAAAGTATTAAGGTGTTTGTGCGTGCTCATAGTTTCTGCATGTTTTCTCATCGTTCCTCTTTATATATTTGCAGTGACCGAAGGTTTGTAGACTTCTACTTATTATCCTTGTATGACATGATTGCACAAGAGAACTGAATTGGTAAGACCCTACACATCCAGGTATGCTTTGGTAGCCATGTGTTCCTCTGGCAATGGCGAAACACAACATACGATCATTCAAGGAAGTGATGAAGGTACTTCGTCACCTGAGAAATGAATGTGAGAGCTCATCTTCATGATTGGAGGCTGATTTTGTTTCTTTGTTGCCATCAGAATATATTAGCCCGACTCTTAGCTTCATGTACTAAGTTTCAGCTTAGGGTTCATCTCATCCCTCAAGCCTGGATGCCAACATTAAACCAGTCTGCAAGGTAGGTCTTGTTTCGCATTCATTTTCGACTAGGAACTCATTTTAGGAGTTAATTTTGAAGGTCTTTTGGTCGAGCTTTGTTAGTTGAATTAATGGAATAGGCGTACAAGCAAAAAACCAATTTAACTCATGGTGTTCAGTGATGTAGAACTTGTTCAGACTTAAAAGTTTATTATCACAATAAAACTGTTGCAAGAATGGTATGCCAGCATAATAAGATGTGGTGGGTCTCGAGTCCCGTCATTATCTATTGGACTACGAGAGAGATTCGCTTCGGCTTATATATAACCTAAGAGGCTTGGGCCAAAAGGGGAAAACAAGTGATAGATAGAGACTATTATAGTGAGATATAATTGTATTTCAACCTTAGGTTGTGTTTGGTTACCATCAAAATGTGTCAACTTTTCTTTTTTCCTTTGCATGTTTGATTTGCAAGAATAAGAAAATAGTGTGGGTTTTACCATTTTCTTAACAAAGTTTTTGGCTCAAAAAATTCACTTTTATTTTCTCACATTGTCCGATTTTGCATCGAAGGAAAAAAGAATTTTTTTTTCTTTTTTTTTCACAGTTTTCTTTCACCTTGTTCTTCTTCTTCTTCTTCTCCCCTCCTCTCTCCTTCTCTATTGCAGTAGCAGCTCCACCCTCCACTGCCACCTCTCTCATTCACTCTCTCAATTTCTCTTTGTCACTCTCCCCTCCTTCTGTTCTCTTCCCCGTTCTCTTTGTCTCTCACCAACTCCTCCCTCTCTCTCCTTCTCTGCTGTTACAACAGTAGCAGCAGTTCCACCCTCCGCCGCCACCTCTCCCTCACTCATCTCTCTCTCTCTCTCCTTTTTTTCTTTCTTCCCCCTCCTCTGTTTGTGTCTCTTTCCCTGTACAGAAAAAAAAAATTAGAAAACTAATTACAATTCTACCTCCGAAATGTATAATATAATTAATGTATTCTATTAACCATAGTTTTAAAATTATAAAGAAAAATTGGTATTATAAAGCCTAATCATTTTGGTTTACTTTCAAATTCTATATATATATATTATAATAAAATTTTGTGGGATTAATATAATAAATAAATATTTAACATTTCATAAATATGATTTATGTTAGAAGGGTATAATAGAAAATTGTGTTTAGGATTCTTATGACTTTGTCGCTAACCAAACATATTATACATGATTTTCATTTAGAATCGTTCAATTTTCATGCAACAACCAAACAACAATAAAAAAACTTACGAGAACTTTCTTTTCACAATACTTTCACTTTTTTTCACTTTTTTTTTTCTTTCACACACTTTAACGGTAATCAAATGCAGACTTGAGGAAATCTCTATAAGGATTCTAAGAGAGAAAGGGAGAGAGTAGTTAGGAAGATTTGTAAGGCAACTCTTGAGGTAACATTGGTCTAAATTTGAGCAATTTTTATGTTATAATTATAACTTACTTTTAATGCCTTCACGCCAAGTGTATCATAGTGATTTGAGTCAGAGTTGAATCTAATTCCCCTGATATTGAGACACGTGGGAGAACTGGCACTCATCTTCGATGTGGACAGTGCTATTCTTTCAATATGATAAAGAGTAGTACAAAATGTATTTGGAGCTGAAATTTATCACGTGACTTGAAGAGTTGAATAAATTTCCACTACATTGTTTTAAAAGTCTGGTTCTTAATAGAATTTATACAAACATTCCTCGAGGTTGTTTAGTAAAATTATGAATACTTTCCTTTATGATTTTGAAATAACACTAATCTCCCCTCAGAGTTTTATTACCTTTCTTATATTAGATTTGAGAAAATAGAGTTGGTTCTCTGTTTTTTCCAAACCCATGTTATTACCGATCTTTATTAATATTGAAAGAAAGACCTTTCGGGTTGTGAATCTTCTGAGATCTCGAAATCCTTTCCTAATAACTGATAATAAAGAGTCAAATAGATCAATTCTGGACACAAACTTCTGTGGAAATTGATGATAATCAGTCAACGCTGCAACTGCGTGAAAATTTTCTCATTAAATCCGTTCATCCATACGGACGCTGGACTACCTGACCCGACCTGCCGATAACTTGGACTCTGCTGACCATTTGACATGACCCACTCTTTTAACTTGTTATTATTAGGTTTTTTTCCTCAATCTCCCATCTTCATCTCCGCCCGCATCTTGCGGTGAATTTTTACACGACGATGACGAGCTCCTTCCTTGTTTTCCATCACAAGAGACGGAACGCTAAAAGACAATAATAAGCACTTGTTTAAACAGGAGATAGACCACCGCCACACTAGGTCTTTGTTTGTTTTTGTTTGCAAATAAGGACACATACAGGCCATGCATCCGTCCATCGTTCTGATTAATGAATGAATGGACATATCCTTTGAATTATGTGGTTGCTAACGTTAAGAAGGACGAGTTTGGATGGATTCGATGATCTCAATTTTGTTGTTGTTGTTGTTTTTTATTTTGTTTTTTTGCATTAGTGGTTGGTTCATTGAATGAATGGCTCGGTCGTTAACTTCAGTGCTCCATAGATTAGTCGTGATCTCGGTTATCAAAAAAAAGATAAAAAAGAAAAACGTGTAATGAAATTGATGTTGGAAAGGCACTTTCAATGAGAATTTAAGCTGTGTTTGACCTGGCCTATATTAGTGTTTATTTCAGCTTATGGCTTATTAAAACACTCTTTGGCTGCGTTTGGCACGGCTTGTGCTGATGGATAAAGCACTCATTGGATAAGTTGCTCAATGGGAGCACTTATCAACAGCAACAATGAATTGCTTATATGAAAAAAATAGCATCTGATAAATACATTTATTTAAGTGCTTATGAAAGTTTAGGGATAAAATAGGTATTATAAAAATATTATTAAAGTTTAAAAATAACATTTATTTAAGTACTTATGAAAGTTTAGGGGTAAAATAAGTATTTTAGAAATATTAATAAAGTTGTGAAATAGCTTAACGCATAAGAGCTTAGGATAAGCTGTTGAAAGCAGTTTTTCCTTATGGGTAGCCTTCCTCTAGTGCTTATGGGTAAGCACATACTCATAAGAGCTACCAAACACATTTAATTTAAAAAAAAATACTTATATAAGCTATAAGTTGCAATAAGTACTTATAGAAGCCGGGCCAAACGCAGCCTTTAAAATTAAAAGTGTGCTTGGTTACATCTAATGGGCGAGTGCTTATCCATGCGTAGAGTGCTTATCCATGAGTAGTAGGGGAAGGTTACTCATAAGGAGAAGCTTTTGAGAGCAGCTTCTCTTATCACTTATGCGGGAAGTTACTTCTAAACTTTAGTAATATTTTTATAATACGTATTCTATCTCTAAACATTCATAAGCATTTAGATAAATGTATTTATCAAATGCATGCAGTTATTTCTAAACTTTAGTAATATTTTTATAATACCTATTTGACCCTTAAACTTCTATAAGCACTTAAATAAATGTATTTTCCAAAAGCTATTTTTTTCAAGTAAGCAGCTTATTGTTGTTGTGGATACGTATTCTCATTGGGTCACTTATCCAATGGGTGCTTATCCAAAATCACAAGCTGGACCAAATGCAGCCTACAGCGTTTGGCCCAGCTTTGCATTTGAATGAACACTTCTTGGATAGATTACTCAATGGAAGCACTTATCCAGTTGTTTGGTTTGAAAAAAAAATGTGTTTGGTAATACAGGTAACTTCAATACCTTAACAAGACAAAATCATATAAATTTAGAAATAAAAATATCATTTTCTAAAGGTTTAATTTAGTATTGTGTTCAGGTGTCATTTTTTAAGTATATTTGACGTTTAGGCTGTGTTTGGCCCAGTTTTTGCTTTTGGATAACACTCATTGGATAGTGGCTCAATGAGAGCACTTATCCATAGTAACAATAAACTGCTTACTTGAAGAAATTAGCGTTTGATAAATATATTTATTTAAGTGCTTATACAAGTTTATGGGTAAAATAGGTATCATGAAAATATTATTAAAGTTTAGAAATAACATTTATTTAGGTGCTTATGAAAGTTTAGGGGTAAAGTAGGTATTTTAAAAATATAACTAAAGTCTAGAAATAGCTTCCCACATAAGAGCTTAGGAGAAACTGCTCTGAGCAACTTCTCCTTATGGGTAGCCTTCCCTAGTGCTTATGGGTAAGCACTTACCCATAAACGCTACCAAACACATTTAATTTTAAAAAGTGTTTATATAAGCTATAAGCTACAATAAGTACTTATATAAGTCAGGCCAAACACAGCCTTAGAAACTACTTACCGTATAAGTGATAAGGAGAAGTTGTTGAAAGCTACTTCTCATTATCGACTATCTTCCTTGTTATCAAACACATTTTCAATTAAGATTTAGGGTCACTTGGCCTTAATTGTCCCATGTAAAAATCACATGCTTTACAAGTGCATACAAAAGTACCCCTTGTAAAGGGTACCCCAGCCTTCAAATTACTCTGAACAATTTAATTTTTTTTTGTTGGGAAGCTGTTGTCGTTGGCATTTCATTTTGAATCTTCCCTTCTCTTTTAAGGGTACCCCTTTGCACCTCCCTTTCTTGTGTCTATCGACTCTAAACCCCTAAACCCCCCCTCCCTTCCTACCACTACAAGTGTCAAGTACCCTTCTTCCATCCTCTTTCTCTCCGCTCGTTCTCTTTCTCATCTCCCTCTCTCTGTTAACGTGCACACACGCACTGACGCACACAAATTCTAAACCTTCGTTCGTCAAATAGGAATCGCATTTTGACCTGTGGAAAGCTATCTTCTTTTTTCCTAAACTTATTTTGGTTCTCTCTCTCTCTCATGTTCGTGATTTCTTTGGTTGTTTGCTTTTTGAAGTTTCAGTTTTAGATTCTTTAATCTGCTCTGTTACTTTTTGTCTGTTTCTTCGTGTTTGAAGGCGTGAACTTGTGTTCTTCTTGCAGAGTAACAATGGCGATCAATTCGAGAGGAAGAGCACCAGAGCTTCAGATGCCAAGAAATTGGAAAGATAGAGATACGAGTCCTGAAAGAACCAAGGTTTGGACTGAACCTAAGCCTAAATCGGAGAGAAAAGTTCCCGTTCCCGTCGTTTACTATCTCTCCCGGAACGGCCAGCTCGAGCATCCTCATTTCTTGGAGGTTCCTCTCTCATCCAGCAAAGGCTTATATCTCAGAGGTTAGAAACATAGCAACTCTTTGATCTGTTTGATTGTCTATTTCTACGGTTTCTCTGAACTTCTCTCTGCATGTCTCAGATGTCATTAGCAGGTTAAACTTCCTTCGAGGAAACGGCGTGGCGAGTATGTATTCGTGGTCTTCAAAACGGTAAAATTTCATTAAGATCTGAATCTTTTTTCTGGTTTGATTGATGATTTCACCTTCAATGTCTCGGTGTTTGATTAGCTCTTTTGATTCAGGAGCTACAAGAACGGATTCGTGTGGCACGATTTGTCTGAAAACGATTTAATCTATCCGGCACATGGCCAGGAATACGTCCTCAAGGGATCAGAACTTCTGGAAAGCTCGTCGAGTGTCGGAACTCAAGATATAGTTTCTTCGAGCTCTGAAAAGCAACCGGAGAAACATAAATCCGGCGAAGATTGCGGTTTTCCTGTTGTCATTCGGAGAAGAAATCAGTCATGGAGTTCGATAGATCTTCACGAATACAAAGTCTACAAGGCCGAAGCAACCGGCCAGTTTTCCGAGAAAGCCGCCGACGCATCGACGCAGACCGACGATAAAAGAAGACGGAGAAGAGCAATCAGAGAAGAAGAGGAGGAAGAACAAGAGCAGACTCCTCCGGCGGAAGAACAGTATCAGAACCACACTACAGAGCTGAGCAGAGAAGAGATCTCTCCACCTCCTTCGAATTCCAGTCCAGAAACCCTAGAATCTCTGATCAAAGCAGACGGTCGACTCATCTCCTGCTCCAGAATCGTCGATGAGTCGGATATTCGAGATCAAACGACTAATAATCATCCAAGCGGAAGGATCAAGGCGTCTACAGTCCTAATGCAATTGATTTCCTGCGGATCATTCTCATCCAAAGATTCCGCCACGTCCGCGAAAGATCAAGGATTTTCACTGATTTCACACTATAGAACGAAATTGCCATACATAGCATCGAATCAGGAATCGAAGGAGGTAGATTGTTTAATGGAAAACCCTAGTTTTGCAGGGATTCGGATTGAAGATAAGGAATACTTCAGTGGCAGCTTAGTAGAGACAAAGAAGGACGAGATTCCAACTTTAAAGAGATCGTCCTCTTGCAATGCAGATCGGTAAGGACTCTCTCTCTCTCTCTCTCTCTCTCTCTCTTTCTATAAGATTTGATTTTGTTCTTAAAGCTTAGATCATTGGTTTTGAAATTAGAGAAAAATCAGGAAATTAATTTTTATAAATCTTTAATTATGATCACGTTTTGTTTTTTGAATTTGAGATCCGTACGGTTTTTTCCGAAAAAAGAAACGTTCCCGCTAATATTTGACGAAAAGAAATCGGGCAGGTTGGTGAAATTTCAACTTCATGTGTTGAAGTTGAGGACTGGACTACGAGGCTCTCGAGCAATTAGTACCGTACGATTAGTGTGTCCTCAATATGAACCTGACCGCAATGACCGTCCTTTTTATATTTAGTAAAAAAAAAGAGAAAATTATACTATGACCCCTGAGGTTTCTGCAAATTATAGGTAGATTTTTAAGGTTTTTAAAATTATAATGACACCTTTCATTGGAAGCCAAATCGGTCAACTAACAACAGTGAGTTATTGATTGATATGTTCTTTATAAACTATTTTTTATCAATTTATTTATATATATTTTTTTTCCTTTTAATGAATGATTCAAGTGTGATGTTGGAACATGATGGTTCTTTAGTAGAAAGATATTTAAGACATAAGGTTTAACTACTTTATTTAAAAGTTATTTAATTCTTTATAAGGATATATTAATGAATAACTCAATGTTATTAGTTTACTGACAAAAGATATCATTGTAGTTTTAAAAATTTTAAGGGTTCTAATTGCAATTATTAGAAACATTAAGGGTTCAAAATATAAATTTTCCAAAAAATTAATAGTTAGAAATGAATGACTGATTTTGATTGGTTGGGGGCTGCGAACAGAAGCTCCAAGTTGGAGATAGCAGAGGAAGAGGTAGGAGCGCAAGGCAGATGCATACCGAGGAAGCTAAAGACGTCGTCGATGAAGAAAGATAACAATCAGATCTCGCGAAGTAGTCAACATGGCAGTAAGAGAATTAGCTATGAACCCGCCGTCAATTAAGTTAAATATTTTAGGATTTTGTATTTAGCCTTGGAAGGAATGAGAAATGTGGCTTAAGAGTGGAAGTGGGATCTGATGGGAGTCTTCAAAGCTTATGTTGTTTGTATCAAGGCTTTAAGCTGTGTCAATGGTCACTTTTTCACTTGGAATTTAGGGCAAAACTCCCAATTGTCTCTAGTTTTCACAACTATGTCTCGTTTTCCACGGACTTTTAACTTTTGACTTTGGAGCTTTGAGAATAGAATTTTGTCCTTTGTTTAGTTATGGATTAGTGAGCTTACGAGTCCACTTTATCGAATCTCATCATAGGTTAGATTGCTGTATATAATAATCATTTAAGTATAAAATAGTACGTTTTTAGTCGCATTTTTTCTATGTATTTTTTGAGTCAAAAGAGACGAGGGGGTATTGGCTTGGTTTGCTTGTTGAATTCTCTATCCAACTCTTTTAAAGTTAAAAAAAAGGGGTCAAAAATAAAGAGTGGATCATGTGCGGGTGGCACTCTATTGATTCACGTTATCCAATTTTGTGTATAAGAAAAAAAAAATATTAAAATTTTTTTTTTTCTTTCACAGGTGTGGATGGCCTATAGAGTGCGGCTTGCACTCACCCGCACCACAAAGCCACCCGCATATGATCTACTGTCGACAAAATAATAAAAGATTGAGACAGTATCAAGGTTTGATGGATCGGATCGATCCAGGCCGTATTGGCCTATGTAGACTCTTTATCGGTATTGTTCAGGACCAATACAGTCCCAAGCCACAATCGTGGGACTTTGGATCGGATTGGTAGAATTGATACTGGTATGGGACGAACGGTAGAGCCAGTCTGTTTTTTTTTTTTTTTTTTCTATTTATAAATTAGACGGGCCGATAAAAAAAATTAGGCATTCCACTTTTTGTACGGGATCTGGACTGGATGGTACCGCTGTATGGGCCTGGATCGGCCGAGACCAGTCCGGTCCTCGATCCTGAAACTTTAAACTTTGTTTCTAGGTCTGTAAAGTCATTATTTTTGTATAATATTGAATAGGCCCAAGCCTGAGATCTAATAATAAACATTCAGGCCGTTAAAATTCTAGTCTATTGAGTTATTTCAGGTTGAACCATGGGCAGAGTCAGATTGAACTGGACCAGTCTAACCTCCAGTCCAGCTTTTGAAATATTGATTCAAGAATCATTTAAGTTATCCATATGGAAGTTAGGCCATCATTTTAAGCCATATTAAAATGTGAGAACATGTAGAGTCATGCCCTAAGGTCTTTCTGATCGCTTGATTGATGGATTTTCCTAATACGAGTTCAAATTTTCATTTATTAAAAATAAATAAATAATGACGAGAAGAAAAAATTCAGGCAAACTAACCAAGTATTGAGGTGGCAATTGGGCGGTTTCGGATCGAATTGATACGGGTATTAATTGCTTGGTACTCAACCCAAACCCACCTGTTTAGTAAACGGGTTGAAATAAGTAAAACCCACACGCCACATCCAATCCGACTTACCTCGTTTGATTTTATTAAATTTTTTATTATTTATTTTTAAATATCTCCTCTAATGTCTAATAAACCTGATTACAAGTTACAACAATATTGTGATTTAGTACTTATTTTTTTATATAATTTTATTTAATCTTATATAAACAACAATAATATAATCTAACCTACACTATTATACTTTACTCATATAAGAGATCGGAAAAGAAGAGGAAAATTTTGAAAGAAAATGCTCTAACCTTTATTTTATATTTGTATATATATATATATATGTATGTATACATTATTTAAGATATACAGTATAACGTATAATATAATAACCCAACAGATCAGACGGGTTTATTTGCAGGGTTGAAAACACTCGGCCTAAACATGGGTTGTAAACTTGAATCCAAACCTGCTAAAACTCGAACAGATTAATGAAGTCGGGCTGAAAATTGCCACCTTTAACCAACCATCAAAAGGGTTAAACTAAATCTCTCTCTAGATTCCAAGAAATTATTTAAACCAAAAATAAAAATCCAATAATATAAATAAATAATAAAAATCCAAGAATATAAATAAATAATAAAGAAGGAAGAGAGGAGAGAGAGAGAGAGAGAGAGAGAGAAAAGGGTGGGAGTTGTAGACTTGTAGCTCTTCCCATGTCCATGTCTATACACTTTCTCTTGCTACATTGTCCTTAACAAACATCAAAAATACATGTCCTCTTGTTTAAGTTTTTTCATCTCTTCCCCTCAAAAGCTTTTCAAATCTCCTCTTCTTTCTTCAACTCCTCTTTCCTCTTCTTTCATGCTTTAAAACCCCACAATCACACCACCATTAACAAACAACACTCTCTCCCAACTAATCCTCTCAACCCGTAAACCTTTTTGCATGTTTTGCTTCTTACGCCCATCACGACCCACCACTCCTTCCATTCATCTCCCATGATCTTGTGCTTCTCTTCTCTGTTGATGTTGAATCTGGGTTTTGAGTAATGGGGTCTCCTCTCTGTGAATTCTATGGAGTTCCCTTGATTCTCTTTGTTTGACGTTAGTTATTGAGTCTTCTGATTCGTGTCTCTGTGTTTCGATGGGACCTGTTAGAGGATTCAAGAGGAGGAGGAGGAAGGTAGAGAAGAAGGTCCAGCCAATCGCTTCAGCGTCGTCAGAAGGGAAGGATCCCGTAGATTGGTGGGACGAGTTTTCTAAGAGGATTACCGGTATATTTTCTTTATATTATTTAGCGTTTGTTTGTGTTTCCTTTACTTTCTTGGTCTGGCTCTGGTATTGAGTTCATCTTTATTCTGTATATTGATGTTGTTATTGTTTAATATATGCGTTGTTATGGTGGTTTTTAGGCCATTTGTTAGGTTATTTTCTTCCACATATGGAATATTAGTTCCTGGGTTGAATCTAGTTCTGGGTGATTAGATTGACTTGCTGCTTTATTTTCACACAAGTCTCTTGATTTTATGTTGAAAATGCAATTAGTACATTTAGAGAGGAACCCCAATCTCCCCATTTTCTGTTCTTTTCCAATTGTTCATCCTGGTTGGGATTTATACTCCATTATGTAGGGAGAGAAAATATAATGGATCTTTGTGCTATCAAAAATTGAAGGGAATTGAGTGTTATATTAAAATAAGAAAATATAACATGGCCAGATTGCCATTGGGGGGTTGAGGGATTGCATTTCGTTTTTATGGAATAGCACCATATTAGGGATTGATCTATAATGGCTGCCCAGTTGATGAGTTTACTATGAGATGAGAGCAGTTGAAGGATTTGAGATTGTCTGATTATTCTTTTCGAAGGTCAGATTATATTATCATCAAAAGGATTTACATTGACAGTGCTTTAGTATTCCAGTATTTCACTTTTGATCTGCAAATATGGCATGAGTTGTGGAGACATGGTTCAGAAGAGATGCTTCATAGAGGTGTACAAATGTAGGCAATGGCTTACCATAGTCTTCTATATAGGGATGGGACTTCGGCGCTAATAAGGTTTGAATTTCTTATAGGAACTTCAATGAACCAGTACCACTAAGAGTCTTGATTTGAACTTTGAGTGAGGCATATGTGAAAATAATGGTCGGATATATAAGATTCAGAATGTTGGGATGTATGATCTTTTCTCCTTTGCAGATCTTGTTAGTGTGATACTTCAAACGAGAAATTGGTTTATACGATGCTACGAGGGGGAAATTCGTCTGCAAATGGGCCTGGGTATGATGATTGGAGTAGAAAAAGTTGGAAATCAACAAGCAATACCCTCTGGTGCCTATCTTGAGTTTTTGTTGGCTGTGAGTTGAATGTTATTTGAGGCTCTGTTTTGGTTGGATGTTTTTTCTTTGGAAGGGGATTATCTAACAACATGCCTTTCTCAAATCTCCACTTTAATGTTGCCCAACCAGTGAATATCCTATTGAAGGGGAAACCTTACTTTGTATCCTTCATGATGTCCTCCAGTTTTGGTCATCACAAAAACTATCCGGCATACACAATGGTGTAGGGTGCAAAAATGTCTTTTCCTTCATATAGAAAAGAGAAACAAGCTAAATATATTCTCACTTCTTCCCCTTTTCAAACTGATTAACTTCATGACAAATCCAACCAAGAACTTAAACATACTGAACTCGTTTTCAATCTCTTTCCTCATAAACAAGATCTTCTATTATAACTGACTAACTGAGCCAATGTTTGAATAGTTAGCTCCAAATTCTATGCTAATGTTTTACAAAGGAAAAAAATATTAGTAATCGTGTTTTCTTTTCTTTCTTTCTTTTTTTTTTTTTATTTTTTATGATCTTTTATATTTACTTGTTTGTTATCGGTCTCCCATTCATTAATGGTAATGATACTAATTGGATCTGGTTAGAATATAGTTTCATTTGTAATATGGAAGTGGTAAAGAGAGTTTGTTTTGTTTATTGAGAGCAACGGGTTTATTCTGACATAAACCGAGAAAGAAAAAGGAAAAAACCAAAAAGTTTCTGATCGCATAAATTTTGCTTCAGGTGCATTTAAGTTGGTGAGTGAAGTTTGCAAAAAGATGTTTCAGTTGGTGAAAAGATAAATGCAAAGTGGTGGCATAATTGTTCTAATGTGGATTATCTTTTACACCAACTTCAAACATGTATCATTCAGACGTGATAAAGAGTATGCCAATGCAATATGACAAGTTATTACGAAAGCAGGAAGCACGTAGTTACTGAATTGCACGTTTGTTTCACTATGTTGTTTTAATAAAGGCAAAATACATTTTGCTGTCACAATAGCTTTCAATGGCTGTTGTGACAGGCCCATCTTTGCCACGTGAAAGAATGATCTGGCCAATTCAGACCGTCCATTTGACTGGGGACCCTCTGGATTTGCCATGTTTACAATATTCTAACCTCTATAAGCTCCACTACTACATGTGTATTAGGTTTTACGACATGTATTAATGGGCATCCAATTTTTTAATGTTTCTTTAAGTTCTACCCAAAGAGAGATGTTAGTTTTATGTGAGCCTTTATGCCAAGTGCCAATTGTCTTTGAGACTAAAACTTGGTATCTGACCTGAGGTTGACCGAATGTACACGTGGAGAAGTGGGGTTCCCCAAATTAGCTTCTACGTGTGAGTAAAGTACTGCAACAGGTTTCTCTATCTGGAGATTTGCACCAGAGAACAAAGACTCATTAATAAAACAGTGGCCAAGGTTTTTTGAGTATTCAAATTCAACTGTAGACATAGTAAGGAGCTGTTGTTTGCATGCATTTCAAGGAAGAGAGCTTTTTTTTTTTGTACTTGAAGAATACAAAATAAATGTGGCATCACGATCTGGTAGATGATTGGATAGAATGTAATGGAATTTATTTTTCTTTTGCATTGAAACATTTTGAAGTGGATTGCCTTGTAAAGTGCTGTCTCATTAAGGGGCAATGTGAAACCATTATCTCAGGTTGCTTGTTGATACAATGGTGGAGGTAAAGTTTTTCCAAGAAAAAACATGGTGCATATGGCATCTAAGTCCTTTGTTATAAATGGAGATTTACTAAACGCATTGGAAGATTCCTTGATTAGATAAGAATTCAAAAGAAGCACAAATATAACATTCATTTCTTTGATTCAAAGAGAGAGGCAGCAACCAACATCAAGGACTTTAGGTCTATTAGCTTGGTAATTACCTTTTATAAGATTTCTTTCATAGCTCATGGTAATAAGCTAAGGATGATTATTCCAAAGGTGGTTTCACAGTTTCAAATTGCTTTTTTCGGGGAAAGGTAGATCCCGCATGGGGTCTTGATTGCCAATGAGTGCTTGGACTCCAGGATTAGAGAGGGTGGGTTGAGAGTGTTGTGCAAATTGGATATGGAGAAGGCCTATGACCATTTGAATTGGGATTCTCTCTTTTATCTTTTGAGGAGGATGGAGTTTGCTGTTAATCAGAGAAATTGGATGACAGATTGCATTTCCTCAGTTTCTCTCTCTATTTTGGTGAATGGAAATCTCCACAGGATTGAGACAAGGAGAACATTCTCACCGTACTTGTTCATTTTAGTGACGGAAGCTTTTAGTAGAATGAAAGAGAAGGCAATTTGAATAACATTTTGGAAGGTTTTAGCTCGGGTGGTAGTTGGAATCAGATTCAGTTTAAAATTTAGGGTCTTAGATCACTTGCTAACTTCAATAAGGCATATGGTTGTGGAGGTTTGGTGGCAGACAGAGAGTTTATGGAGAACTGTTATTGCAGCCAAGTATCATTGTCTACTAGGTGAGTGGGACCTCGGTCTAGGTAGGGGATCATAGGAAGTTCATTTGTGGATAGCTGTAATGGGAGTTTCGAATATTATTCAAGAGAGCCATTTTCTTTTCAGTTGGAGATGGTATGAGAGTGGGATTTTGGGAGCATTTACGGTGTGAGGACCTATCTCTGATGCAGAGATACCCTGAAATCTATATGGTTGCCTATGTGGGAACTCATCTCTGATGCAGAGATACCCTGCAATCTGTATGTTGACAACTAACAAAGGAGCTTTGATCAATAAAGTCCTTGTTAGAAGTGACACGGGGTTGGACGAAAACATTCCTCTAAGGCGGCCTCTTGATAGGGAGTTAGGCTCGATGATGTGCTTATTTTCTAAGAATTAATTTAATAAATATCGGAGAGAGTACAGATGATGAGATATGAAAGCTTTATGGGAATCGAAGGTTTGCAATCCAATGTCCTTTTCTTAATATTTGTGAAGAGCATAGCTCTTTTGCCCATGCAAAGCTGATTTGTATGTCTTGCATCCCAAACAAGGTAGCATTCTTTTTGTGGACATCAGACTTGATAAAATTCTTGGTGTGGATCACTTATTAAGTAGGGTTTAATCGATCCTGAACAGGTGTATTATGTGCAAAGCTAGTGATAAATTGCACGGTCACCTTCTTGTGCACTGTGAGGTGGCTTCGAAGTTGTGGATCTCTTTTCTTAAATAGTTCAATATCAAATGTGTTCGGCCTAGGATTTTCGTGGAGGTACTCTCTTTATTGGGTTTTAGAAAAAATAAAAGATAAATGGGGCAAGCTTTGGTCGATGTGTCCAGCAGTGATTTCTTGGTCTTTATGGATAGAAAGAAAACTGCAGAATTTTTAGAGGAACGAACTTAATGTGGACCTTATGATCAGGAGAGCAGTATCTTTATATTTTAGTTGGCGTCAAATTAAAAATGTTTCTTGTGCTTGCTTTGGGGGATGATGGAATTGGTCAAGTAAATTATAGGCTGGCATTTTTTGTTGATAGCCAACTTTAGTATACCTTTCATGTATATACCTTTCACGTATAGAATGCTTTGGCTTGTTTACTTAAATGCAATACATTATCTTTCTGACTCGGTCAATACGTAACAGTATCAGCCGATACTACTTTAAATGATTCAGAAAATTATGGGCGGCACAGACTGTAAAAGAGGAAACAGTGGAAAATTCAATATCTTCTCATTATTGACTACTTAATAGGGCACCGTAATCAGGAAATATTCAAAAAGACTAGTTGTGTCTCTAGGGTCCTTGTTTTTGATACATTGAGTTGCAATTAGATAACCCCTACACTCAAGTCCTTGCTCACTGGTGTGTCTGAGGAAGCTAGAGTTGAGGTCGTTTGTATATGGAATTCTCTGTAGATTCAGGGTGGGATCAAGCATGCACATTAGGCTGTCTAGTCAACATAATTTTTTTGACTTCATATTAATGAGAACACCTGCGGTGCTAAATTATGAAACCAAGACTAATATTCAAATACTATATAATTTGGGAAAGCGACTCCCCCAGGTCACATTCAAGTTATCCTTTTGCACCATGGTCAAAAGCATGCCTTGAGGTAGCAAGCTGAAATTTATAAGTTCCCATTCTCTGCTCCACAAATGCAAGGAGGCAATTTGATTAGGAAATGACACTTGAGAAGAGGGTGAATAATCTAACTCGTTATCTGTTATTTGTTGATTTTTATAGTTAGCTAAGAGAATCTTAACTGAAGAATTGAATTTTTACTGAGAGAGAGAGAGAGAGAGAGAGAGAGAGAGAGAGAGAGAGAGAGAGAGTATCTGTTATTTGTTGATTTTTATCGTTAGCTAAGAGAATCTTAACTGAAGAATTGAATTTTTACTGAACGAGAGAGAGAGATTACAGTTTTGTTATGTTCTCCTCAATTGATATTATGCACCTGCACTCAGTTTATATGGGTCATATCAAGGTTGTTATACCCCTTTTATCCAATGGTTTCATTTTTAGTTCTGGACCCTATTGGCAGCAATTGCATATATTCGGTATATTAGTGAGGCGATTTGTTATATGTTTTTCGAGAGGTAATTTGGTATACTTTTTCTCAATCCTTTTTATTGAAGTTCACTTTTGTCACGGGGGAAGAAACTCCTCCATGGTAGTCTTTTTGCTATGAATTTGAGAATCAAGAAGATAAGGTCTGGAGTATAATGATGTCAATGTCATTCCCGTGTATTGAGTGTCCATGAGCACTCATTGCTGTCCATACCTTGTCTATCCATTTCTAATTTCAATGCAACACCATAAAATAAATATCAAATGCCAGTTCTTCTACTGGAGATTCACAACCATTTTTTCTTTCTTGAAGGAAAGAAATATTGAAGGAAATCTATTGATCAACTAATCGTTTGTCTTATTATCTGATCAAATGTGGATGCTAGATGGTCTGAAAACATCAATCTTTATGTTATTCCATATCCTCATAAGTCATTCTATTGTAGAACTTTTATGCACTTGTATCTATGTCTAAAGTATGCGTGAGTTTTTTTTAATGTCACAAATGTACAAGAGAAATCCTGAAAATTTGGCAAGTGATTTGTATAGTTAGTTATAATTCTTTCCTTATAGATTTGACTTTGTAAACAACACTTGATCACCCAAAATATTATTCATTCGATGTTCATAAAATGTTATGGCATAAATTGGCATACGGCAGTAGATTGTTTGGCAGAAAGTCAAGTATTAAGAGTAGCAGCTATAGGGGGTTCTCTATTTCCTCTACTTTTGACTCCACACTTCGTTTATGATTCTAGTATTGAAAAATATATATTTTGTGTTTTCGTCAGGTTATCCTTAATTGATCTTATAAAACTTAAGGCTTGATTGGTTCGTGGAATTGAAGGTGGAATTGGGGCTAGAATTGGAATTGGAGTCTCCAATTCCAATTTTTCCGTTTAGGAGTGCACTAAAGAATTAGAATTCGAATTCTACATAACTTCCACAGAATTCCTTTGTAGGTTATTTTTGAAGCTATCGAATTCACTGGGGGTGGCTGTTAATTGCAATTCTCTACCTCTTGGATTTCAACTGGAGGTGGTAATGGTCGGATCGGGTCAAGTCCTGACGCTTGAATGATTCTTTTCATGAGATAGTAGAGATGATGCAATGAGGAGAACGTTTTTACTTTTATGCTTGGATGAATCTTTTCATGACATAGTAGAGATGATGCTTGAAAGCAGCACCAAATTTTCTTTAAAGTGAGACCTTAAAAACAATATTGAAAGCTGAAGGCATTCATGAATGAAACTACTCTTTCTTTTGTTCCTTTGCAGGGCCCTTATCTCTGAAAAAGGGTCTGGATAAATTTGAATCTGTTTTCAAGATCTCCCAAAAGACCTTCAATTACATCTGTTCACTCGTGAAGGAAGATCTAATGGCTAAGCCAGCAAACTTCACCAGGACAAATGGCCAGCCTTTGTCCGTGTACGATCAAGTAGCCATTGCTTTGAGAAGACTAAGCTCAGGTGACTCGTTATCCACCATTGGTGATTCATTTGGGATTAATCAATCTACTGTCGCCCAAATGACCTGGCGGTTTGTGGAGGCCATGGAAGAAAGAGGGATCAACCATCTCCGGTGGCCGGCCACAGAAACAGAGATGGCGGAGATAAAGTCCAAGTTTGAGAGAATCCGAGGCCTCCCAAACTGTTGTGGCGCAATCGACACCACCCACATTATGATGTGTTTGCCATCTCTGGATCCCTTAAATGATATCTGGTGCGACCGCAAGAAGAATTACAGCATGATCTTGCAGGCAATCGTGGATCCCGATATGAGGTTCAGGGACGTAGTCACGGGATGGCCGGGGAGCATGAGTGACTCCATGGTGCTCCAGAGCTCAGGTTTCTTCAAGCTTTGCGAGAAGGGTAAGAGGCTAAACGGGAAAAAGGTAGAACTGTCAGAAGGACCAGAGCAAAGGGAATACATAATCGGTGACACGGGGTTCCCCTTATTGCCCTGGCTCGTCACCCCTTACCGAGGAAAACAACTGTTGGGGTCGAAGGCCGAGTTCAACAAACGACACTTTGCAACCCGGATAGTGGCACAGAGGGCGTTAGCGAGGTTGAAGGAGATGTGGAGGATCATTCAAGGGAATATGTGGAGGCCGGACAAGCATAAATTGCCGAGGATTATTCTTGTTTGCTGCTTGCTACATAACATTGTTATTGATTTGGAAGACGAAGTGCAAGATGAGATGCCATTGTCTCATCACCATGACCCTGATTACCGGAGGCAGATTGGCAAATCAGTGAACGAGAATGCCACCATACTGAGAGATAGACTTTCTGCCTACTTGGCCGGAAGATTGCCACCTTGAGGTGATAAACATATTAGAAACTCGATATCTGTTTTGTATTCAATCTCTTGGGATTTTAGATGAATTTTTGGGGGTATGATTTTTTTTTTGTTTTAGTTGTTTTTACAAAAGCCTTGTGAGACAGGTCTCTTGCTTATAACTAGAAGGAACTGCTGAGTCTCCTTTTCAATTGTAGAGTTTGTACAGAACGCAGAAGGGTGGCTGGAACTATGAGGGAGACAATTTCTTTCAGAACACATTGCATTTTACGCTTGGTTCTAATTTTATTTTCCTTAGGTTCCATTTGGTTGATGAGAATCTGTCAGAAAAGAAAGTAACATACTAATTTTTCAAGCTTTTTGGAAATTTGGATGAATGGAAAAAATGAGGCTTATTAAAAAGTTCTTTTCCGAAGAGTCCTAGTTTTCGATCAAACCCTTCAAAATCTTTTCGTTTGCTCTTCCCTTGTTTGATATCTTCAAATTGCTGCAAAAAGAGATTTGTATTGGTACACTCTTATTCTATCAATCAAAGGCATTCGAGTTTCTTATTTGTTACAAATTCTGCATCACCAATAACTTGTTATATTCATTTTATTCCATGCATGCAACTTATAACATTGAAATGCAAATTCCTAAAATAACAGATTATGAAGAGAAATTGATTTTATTGAAAATTCGAGAAGATTACAAAGAGATCCCATTAGGGATTTAAATAGAAAAAAGACACAATTATAAATATAAAAATTAACTCATTGTAATATCTAAGTAAGAAATAATTTCAAACCATCTTCTAAATCTCTTCAATCAAATCTTTATAATCTAAATCTTCTCCTGAAATCACTCTACAAAATCTTTTTAATCAAATCTTCATAATCTAAAGAAAAACCATCTTCTACTCTTTCTTCTTGATCAAATCCAAGTCAGTTTGGTAATTTGTTGCGACACAAAGGACACGAATTTGCAGTCTCCAACCACTGTTCAATGCATTCACTGTGAAAAGTATGCGAGCAAGGCATTACAGTGACAGCAACCCCATTCAAGAACTTCT
>JAUPMG010000001.1:22301064-22313203 GCA_031762675.1 Pachysandra terminalis
ATCACAAATGCAACTCAAACGACGGGTCTGCATTAAAAAAAAATCAAAAAATAAAAAATAAAGGTAGTCTAAGAATACACCATAAACAAATCTGAAAGAGGCACACCAGAACTCTTTGAATGACATACAGAATAGGTAAGATAAATATGCAAGTCAGGAAGGAGGCCAAACACAGGGATACTCTTAGTAGGGCTGTAAACGAGCCAAGCCGAACCAAGTTAGGACCGTAAACCTCGAGTAAGGCTCAGGCTGCCAGAACTCTTTATATGAGATACAGAATAGGTAAGATAAATATGCAAGTCAGGAAGGAGGCCAAACACAGGGATACTCTTAAGTAGGGCTGTAAACGAGCCAAGCCGAACCAAGTTGGGCCCATAAACCTCGAGTAAGATTCAGGCTCGTTAAAATTTTTTAGGCTCGGGCTTGGCTCAGACTCGTTAAAAGTTTTTAATATTGGGCTCGGCTTAGGCTCGCTAACATTTTTTAGGCTCAGGCTCAACTCGTTAAAAGCTCGGCTGAGTCCAATAATGTCATTGGGCAGCATGAGCCTAAAGCCCGTTAATTAAAAATTTACTAAACCCTTGAGTTTGGTATATGTAACGTTAAAAATTAATTAATACACCTATAAATTAAAATGTTTTATTTTAAAACTCAGCAATATTGTTTTATTTCTATGAATAATATAAATTTGCAAATATAGCTTTTTTGCAAGCTTAGGCTAGGCTTGCAAGCCCTATTAATGAGCTCAAACTTGGCTCACATGAGCGAGTTGACTCATTAACAACCCTACATCTAGGAAGGTTCGGGCACATGTGTTTACATCTACCACCAACTCCAAGAGCATTTAAACCAAATATTGGCATGAAGGTAAATTCCAATTTAAATGCTCATTTATATTTTCTTCTAGCTGCCCAAGAAGTATAACAGCTTGAACAGTTATGACAACCGAATTAAGTTGATCACTTGTTTGTTAGACAAGGAAATCTACTTAGTGTCCCTGACGTTAAGAATGATGTGTCACATATACGAAAGAAAATAGCAGCTTTTTTCCATCCTCCAACCTTGCTTGAGCAATAAAAAATGCCAAATGCCAAATGCCAATTAAAAAAATTGTTGAAGGATGATAAGCAAGAGGTGAAACCTGGCCCAGGTTGCATTTCTCCATCTCTGAGAGTTCAACCAGGTCTTCTGTAGTAGACTGCTCCACTTTAGATCGACAAAGAGGCATAGAAAAACAAACATCCTAATTGTAATGTTACACAAATATGAGGATAATGTCAGACATCAAACTAAGGTAGACATCAGAGCAATACATAAAACATATAGAAACCTGCAAAGAAATCCATCTATTTTATCAGTGTAAAGTGTAAACTACCACAGGCTCATTAGATTGAGAAAGAAAACCCACATATCTCATACTATCATGTTAGCCCACTTCATATCTCTATGTCATATAAGGCTATGCAAGTAGCTCGATTGTAATAATATGGTACATATATATAAAAGGAAATATTGTTGGTTATCAATTAAAAATCGAAGACAGAAACTCTCCAAGAAATTCCTTTCCAAAATTTTCCAAATTATCCAAATCCTTGTGATTGATAGAAAAAAGTGAACTCAAAATCCAAGGAAAAAAAAAGTGGCAACGCCAACCAACTCGTTAATCCTACATATTCAGTTAGTTGATCACTTTTTGTATACATGGCTGCAACTTGGTCAAAATTGGGTTAGGATGGAGCCAGACCAAACTCAACCTAGTTAGTAAGTTCGGGAACAGAACAAGTTTGAGAATAATGTCAATTTAGCATTGGAAGAAAAGGGTAGAAATTCAGGGGTAAAAGAAGAAAACATCAAAATTGAGAACTAAACCAAGCTCAACCTAAGAACTTACACACTAGACCAGTAGTCCAACGATAAGTTCGGGAATGGAACAAGTTTGAGAATAATTTGATCTTAGCATTCGGAGAAGAGGGTAGAAATTCGGGTGTAAAAAAAGAGAACATCAAAAAGTCAAAGATGGCTATATTCGTGTCTTATACTTTCTTACACCAAAAGTTTGACTAAAACTTTGGATATATTGGACCCAGTTATATAGGTCATTTGCATTCGTCACACAATATATAAACAGCTAAATTATTAGGAAAAAAAACATGTTATGATTTAATCTCAAGCAAAATGGTCCAACTAGCTTATTGTTTTATGCATTATAAAATAAAAGATGAGAGAGAGAGAGAGAGTATAAATGTGAACTTAGACATTTTTTCTAAGAAAAATGACAAAGAAGAGGAAGAGAGAAACAGAAAAAGATTGTATTAAATAATAAAAAAAATAGATCTCTTCTAAGGAAAAGAACAATGTAAGGGAGAAAGAGGGAGAGCTTACTGTATTTCCAGCATGAAAAGAAATAGGTGACATAGAAGCAAAATGACGGGGAGAGAGAGAGAGAGGGACTATTAGTAGTTGAATACACATGAAAAAGAAACAATGGATGTTGAAGAAGACGTGCAATATGCATGTTAGCATGGTTTTAAATTTCGATTTCAAGGGAAATGTGTACCTGTATTACATGGGAATTACCCTCCCTGAATATTTGCCATAAAAAACTATGCAGAATATCAAGATAGGGGGGCATTTTAAGGAAAATTTCAATGCCTTCAAAATATGAAATTTGGGGAAATCTTTTGCTCATTAAGTGCAATTTAAATCCGTACATGTTAATTGGTTAGTGCTCCTTGGTAGATGTCTACATCAAATAAAATCTGATTTATATGCTATCTCCGATCATAATGCCACGATATACTTCTAAATATGTGTAAAATGACGATTTGAGAGGTCAAGAGATCATGAGAAAAGGGTAGAGCCTTAGAGGTGTAAAGCTTGTAGACAACTGATCATGAATTCTGTTTTCATTACTGTTTTAGAATAATCAATTTTTGTATCTATTATTTGTGACTTTCACATTTCATTTAATTTACTTTATATTTTTACATGTATTACATGTGTTTTATATGTTTTTCACCAATTATATGAGTATCTTTCTGTAAATTGGATCTGTACCTGTATGGAAGTTTTTTTCAAACAGGATATATGTTTGCGTACTATGCGCTAATTTGCTAACAATGATTAAATCCACATTGAGAATCAACAAAAGTGCTCGAGCCTAGAGGCTTGGACCAGGTTAGTGTACGATTTGTGAGAAGAAAATATATATTAGAAAAATACTAGAATAAAATGAAATAAAAAATAATAATAATAATCAAGTACAGGACACGTTCCTAGAATTGAAATCAAGAAAATCAATACCTCGTACACAACAATAACTGCACTTCTAAATTGCTTCATATGGCAACATTCTTATGTCTTACATACAATATTATCTTTTACATGGTTTTTTTATTTGACAAAAAGAAATTCTAAATGGGGAACCAAAAATTACCATTTAGAAAGTCCAACCAAAAGGTCAAGTTGGGCCAGCTTGGCTTCGAATAAACCATGCTCAAGCAGTGTTTTAAAGGTCACAACATCTCCCAATTTTTGAAAGGGGCAACAGGCATCGGAAAAAAATGGAGAAATCGTCCACAACGATATTCTAAATAAGACATAAACATATCAAAATACTCTAAATACAATAAAATTATCCAAATAGAATAATACAATAAAATAAAATAAGCAAACACAACGAGGAGACATCAATACATCACATCCAATAAAGAGTGGCATCCAGACTCGGCGTCATTCTAATCACCCCGACATCCCTGTATATGCATTGTTTTGTCAGATTTTGGATTATTAAATGTATATAGTTCTCAATTAGAGCCTTATAAGGTATCATTAAAAAAAATATATATATATATATATATATATATATATATATAAAAACTACTTTCATCCTTTTTTTTCATTTTTTATTTTTTCCACCATGACAATAACATGTTGCTGATATGTCCCCATAAGGGTCCAGTGATATGTCATGCAACAACGACATACAAAACCTTGTGCTCAAGTTGCACCCTACATGTAAAGGAATAATCCAAAAATCAAACTAAAAGCACATGAAGCTGCCTCCACATTTCTGATACTAAATCCCCAACAAGTTGCACCCATCTGCACATTTTAGACTTTGAATAACTGTCCTGCATTTATTATATTTTGTTCATCCACCAGAAAGGCTAGAGTAGTTATTGTTTAAGATTTGATTTGACCTGGAAACCCAATAACCTTCTATGTGGGTGTAACTTGTAAGGAGTTAATGAGGATAAACCAGTGACCGTTTCTGAAGAGCATCCTACAGAGATGATAAATAAATACAAGGCTCAGGCTTGTCTCACATTTCAATCGGCCACAAAGCATAATTGCATGAAATGATACATGTGCAATCTAACAAAATTCCAATTTCGTTGAGAGAGAAAATAAACAAACCCTTAAATCTGTCTTATTTTTCTAAGAGAAAACCATGCCAAAGGAGTATTCGGGCAAACTGGAGGATTAGAGGTCATAACTCATAACAACTACACTTTAAAACAGGAAATAACCTGCAATCATGCTCAGTACATATCTTGTTTTAAAAATGGGAAAGAGAATAAAAGATGAATGCTCCTTTTCTTATTGAAGAGTAACAACACACAGTTCCCTTAGTATATGGAAAAGTGTACAAGATTAGAGAATCACTCTTTTGTTTTGCACGTCCCTAGATATACAACCTAGAAGCTGTTAGGAATGTGGACAGACATCTACCAATATGTGAAATAGCATTCCCTAAGTCCAAAAGGCCACCGTTGCTTTAACTGTTTGTAGCAAATCAATCTGAAACTTATATGCGATCCTTAGGCCACCAGAGAAGATAATAGACCAGTCCTTTTAACATCATTATGTTCAAGACAACCTCTAAGATTTTGTAACCCAATTATGACATTAGAATAATCTCCTTCCACTTTGGGAGGGAAGGGAATGTTGCACTATCATTTCAACCCAGTAATAAAGATAATGACAAGTAGAATTACTAGAAAAAAAAAATCCGGCAACTTCTTAACGAGGGAGCCAACTATCAAATAGCACTTTTTTAAAATGTATCATAAAAACTACGGACATGCTCCACATGAGTTACATATGATGATAAATTGAGTTGGCCAATTTTTGCAGATCTTAACTATTCTACAACACCAAGATTATTTAATGCAAGCCTCCTTCAATTTCAAGGGGGATCTAAAAGAAGATTCCACAGTACAAAGAACTTCAAAGTCCAAAGCATAACAGTATCTACTTCATAAGATTCCTTAATTCACAACAGACCAGAGATCACTCAGAAGGTTCACCCGACCATCATTGAAAGAGTGCTGTCTATGCTAATCAGATGGAGATTACTAAATGAGCATATATCAATTTGACTCCAAACACATCCAAATTAAAATTTCTTCAGCATGGCTGATGCAACTCCCTTCTGAATTTTCTCCCCAAAACACCTTCCAACCACCTTCAAAATCGAATACTCGAATCCTTACAAATAAAACAACCTACTTTCTTCATCTTCATATCTCAAATATTTGTTGGGCCAATCACTTTAAGTTTTTCTTAAGATGATTCTTTTCAAGATATATTCTGCAACGAATCCGAAATGCAGGAATCTTTAAAATAAAAATAAAAAGACCTTGAAGCATTCATCGTCCTTTTGCTAGATATCCCCCTCATATTTTATCCAAGAAGACTCAATAACTTACTACTGATTTTTCTAGGCCACCCAATATACAGGCAAGGATGAAGAAAGGTGGGAACAGGGGAGAGGATGTACCCAACTTACTTCCCTCAAAATTAAGTGGTCACTCACCTACATAGTAGTTTCCAGAGGAGAACCTTACTGCAGCTCCACCATCAAAAACCATTACTTCCCAAGCAACATAGAGCATCCATGGAAATAAAATAGAAAAGGAAAGAAAGAGTCAAAGGAGAAGCAGGCACGGCTTCAAACTTCAGTTACCCAAAGGTTTACAACACTGGTAATATATATTCTGATCCAAATTCAAATTTTGAACTTCATTAGGTGCGTTCTCATCCTTCCCCAACAACGCGCGATGTTTATTATATTGTTCATGCAACTTATATTTCTCATCCTTCCCCACTATTTTCCAGAGGTTGTCTAATTAATACCAAATAAAAAGGTGTATTCTCTTTTATTCTTCCCAATTCCATGACGGAAGAATTATTCTCTTTCTTATTCAGATTCACAACAGACTGCAACCATGCTTATTATAACCCTAATGGTTATTCCAAGTTACAGCTAAATCTTGTGCC
This sequence comes from Pachysandra terminalis, assembly GCA_031762675.1. Taxonomy (NCBI): domain Eukaryota; kingdom Viridiplantae; phylum Streptophyta; class Magnoliopsida; order Buxales; family Buxaceae; genus Pachysandra; species Pachysandra terminalis. Next base: position 22,307,350 of record JAUPMG010000001.1, read on the forward strand.
ACCTATTACTTCAGCTACTCTTGAACATAACACCAAGCAAAGTTACCAATCTGCTAAACAAGAATTAGTATGCATTCAAAAAACTGCATAGTAGATAAAAAATTCAAGATTCTAAAACCAATAGGGCGTAAGCATTGCATGTGTAGCAACCTAGAATTTAATTTTAGCCTTAGGGTATTTTAGTAATTTTAACTCTAATAATTCAATAGGGTGAGTTATGATTAGTGGGTGTGCTTTGTACTTCTACATAGGCATGACACCATATCAAAAGCTCTTTTAAGTGAAGATCGGTGGGTGTGCTTTGTACTTCTACATAGGCATAACACCATATCATAAGTTCTTTTAAGTGAAGATCAAGGGCTGAGAATTATTTCTGCCATAGATCTTGCTTAAGTACGACTTGAAGGAGTATATAAGTTAGCTTTTGAGTTTAGAAACCTTATTTTGATCATTGGGATTTGTGTTGGACGTTCTAGGGAGTTACCCAAATAAAGTTGGCTTTGGTGATTGATTCTTGCTACGCTCACCAACCAAATCTGTAACTTGAGGTGAGTGGATTCTTTTCAAAATATATGGTTTTCGAGGTTTCCAACGAAGTTTGATCAAGTTTTGATTCGAATATATTTATATGTATGATTGACAATGTTTTCATCGTAAAGTATGTGTTGAAAAACTTGGAGGTGGAGTTTTTGTAGATCTATATAGATTTCGTATGTGATTTGATGAGCTAAACAAGTGATACGTTCATACCTTGATCTAGCATGTTTTTAGATGATTTAGCATGAATATTTAAATGATTATATTGTGTTTAGATGCATTAAATGATGCTTATAAGTTCTAGGTTATGTAAAGATGTATGTTCATCATATTTTGCACATATTGTAGATGTGTGGTGTTTGATTCGAAAGTTTTTGTTTTCCAACAAGTTTTAAGTTTTATTTGACATAGTATAGTCGTGTTTAATCGTTTGATATGGTTTTTGTGCTTAAGATTTTATGAAAAAACAATTATTGTACTATTTTTCGAGTCATCGACGACCCGTTGGCAGACCAACCGGGACCTCGCCAACGAGACACTAAGAAACACCACTTTCGGGAAGTCTCACCGACAGACCGACAACCTTGCCAATGACCATCAATGGACCGACAATTAGGGTTCGGCAGACCGACGGTTAGGGTTCGACAGACCGACGTCCCAGAAACTGTTTTATCTTAATTAATTTAACTTTACCTTGAATGTACCATCGATTGTGGGCTAATACCTATGATCAATTTGGACTATACACTATTGGTATCCTTGAGACTTCCATCTCTGGATATCTAGGAGTTGTGCTCATATTTTGTACGTTGTATTGATGGTGATCCGTGAGTGCTCCGAACATCATGAGTGACGAGGAGGCTGAGTGATGAGTGGATGGGAGGCCGGGTGATGTTCATTATATTGTTAATGTGTGGTAATGCATACACACTTGGTGAGTTCTGATGCTATGTGTTCCAGACACCAAGCAATGATGTAGTTATCCCACATGGTCTCTCAGTCATAGTGGCTTGTGCAATCATACATTGATCACCTACAAGGCATCATACCCGGTGGATTTGCCCCTCAAGTTGAGTCTTGGAAGTTCAAAATATAGGTTGGGCGATGGAGACCCATCGGTTGTGAGCCGTAAAGGCATGTTGTACACATGGAACGGCTGGATAGTCTGATCTTTGCTGAGGCCTATAAAGTGAGATCCAGAGCGTCTAATACTTGCCGTAATTTGGATTTCTTTAGTCAATGGATTCACGTAATTCCAACTAGATTTGAACTGGGATCATTATATGTGACCATAATCCCAGGCATTCATTCTTATATATGATATCTATGTATTTGCATGCATTTTGCTTGTATGTTTGCATAAATTTGCATGCGCATCATCTCATGTTGCATTCATGGCGTTAGGGAGTGGACTCACATGCATTGCCATAATTAATTAGGAGTGATTGCATCATTATTATTATTGTTGTTATGTGATGAGTGTTTACATTATTGCTTATTCATGTGCATTGTTTTCAAAATGAAGGCATAGTTTTCAAAACATGCAAGTATTCACTCACTGAGATTTTTAAGCTTAAACCACGTTTTCAAACATTTTTCAGGTTAAGTATGTGGTGGACCACAATGTCAAGGAGGAAGAGTTAGTGGAGAACATTGAATAGTAGTTTATCTCTTTTCTTTTTTTAATAGCTAGTAGGGAGTTTTAGACGAGTTGTAGTAGGAGGTTTTTAATACTATCAGATTGTACACTGTTATTTAAAGTGTTATAAGATGTTTTGGATTTTATTATCCACCTCAAGAGTCTTTAGTTTTAGAGATTGATTTATATTGTATGCTAGCGAGTCTTTAGTTTAGAGATTGATTTATATCATATTCCGTTGCACAAATTTGTTTTTGCAATGTCGTCGCCATGTCACGACATGTCGAAATTTTTTGAGAAACCGATACCACATTTCTGGGAAATCGTTAGATTTAGGGAAAAAAAATTTAAAAGGCTAACGTGTCACACGTGTCGACCATATCTCTTTTATTTAAGGCATGTTTTGAGGAGATGTCTCACATTTAGTGAGAAATGTGAGACATCTCCCCAAAACAAGTTCATCTCTCCTTCAAGTGTCCCTTTTTCTCAGATCTACGGCTATACACGTGGTTTTTCGCCAATATTTTTGCGAAAAACACATCTAAGCATCGATCCTCACCCATGGACGCGAAGATTCAACTTTGAAAGTGCGTGAATCGAGGTAAAACCATTTTTTATTTTAAGGCTTCTATGCGGATGAACTTCTTGTTTTTTTATATGTTGATCTATGACACCTGGTCTATCAAAGGGCGTCGACGGGTTCTTTTTTCACTTGCTAAAACTATTTTTTTGAATTTTCATGTAAAACATTTTTTAAAAATACATTTGACTTTCTAGATATCATATAAAATTATGAAAAATATATAAAAGGTTAGTAAAAATTACAAAAAAAAAAAAAAGAAAAGAAAAAAACAAACAGCAACTTATGCTTTGAATTATGATTTTTTGTAAATTGTAAAAATCAAAGAAATATTAAATCTTTATCTTTACTACTCTAAAAAGTACGAAGGGCCTTGAGTGTTTTGCCACTTTTCGTTTCCTAAAATACCCTCGTAGTTACACATGTCAATAAATTCAGTTATTTAGATGTCTACAATCTACAACCGTTTCTAACGATTGAAAGCAACTCTACATATTCTATAAATTGAAAACAAATCTACAGATTCTAGAAACTTAAACTGTATAAACACCAACAATCCAAGCAAATCAACAGATTCCAGAAATTCCTTGGGGTCGTGCAGGGCTCCATCTTATATCGTCCTCTATAACAAACCCCCAAATTGATTTTCACATCTGGAGAGAACTTACTCGTCCTTCTCGCCGTTGTTTAGAGACCAAAAGTTCGTTGATCTCCGATCAAATAACTTTCCTCCGTTCAAATTTCCTACCTTGTATAAGAGGTACGGATCGGGGAAACACGATATTTATATTTATTATAATTAGTTTCTAGGATTAGGGCATCATTTTACTTGCATTTCTCTAAAGTTGAGATTTAAAATTCAGATCGGTCGTCGATCTTACTGATAAAGTCCTCAAAGAGCATTGTTTCTAAGTGAAATCCATTGAAATTGGTTGGAAATGATCGGCAGATTTACATGCTAGGGTTTTCTATATTTGCAGATTTATCTTTTAGAATCGAGCAGTGGTTCTGAGTTTTCAATTCATTGCTTAGTCGGTGCTTGTATTCCATTAAAGGTTTCTCAAGGTAAATGAAATGGACACTATTTAACAGATGTTGCTCTCAAAGATTTTTCTTATTTTGTTTGTTTTTTGTGGAGATCGATAGCGAGGATCAAACCGAAGAAGGAAGTGGAAGTACAATAACTTATAGCAAGCTGAAGTAGAAGAGAAGAAAATGGTATATTCTCTGTTCTGGTCTAATTTTCTTATACAATTTCTGTAGTCTGAAAGGCTTAGAGGTGAAAATTTCATGTAAACCACATGGATAACTTTTTTTATTGGATTTGTAGAAAATGGTGATTGAATTCATGTTTCTACTTTATCTGAGTTTATGTAGTCTATTGTTTTAGAGAAAATAAGTTGCTCCTTGTTAAATCTTTATCACATATTGTTGTTCATATAAGTTTCAAATAATATATCTTGCTTCTTGTATTGAAGTTTTTCCCAATTTGTTGGGTTCAGCTAATTTGCTAACTCCATATACATATATTGTGATTAGGGATGGAGTCAGGATTTTCCTATGAGGAGATGAGCAACCATAGTTGTCTCACATGCCTTGAGGAGTACATAGGCGTCATAGATACAAGATTAGGATAACACTTACACTCTCAACATTATTTTCTGTGCCTACAGTTTGCACTGAAAACTGTAACATAAAAGATATTAGATTAACAACCATTGTTCAATTGAGCCATTATATGAAACTAATTTTTAATCATTACTGATATGTAATACTTGTTTACATTTTGTTATTCGTATTTCAAATATAATGAAAGATGAAAAACAAGTAATAAAAAAAAATGAAATATGTGTACATAGAATCTGTACTTATGCAAGCAATTTATGTTCAACTTTATATGCAAACTGATATGTGTATATATGTATACGTATGAATGTATATAAAGAGAATGGTTAACTTAAATTTTACAGTCTGGATCAAAAGTTGTAAACCCTGTGAAATCAAGATGTAATAGGAGCATTAAAATTGATGATCTTTTCAAGCATCTTCTGTTTCTCATGTGTCTCACAACGAGCATGGGCATTCTTGTCAATTGAATAGTTTTTTGAATACCAAAGGAATCCTTCATGTGAGCATAGCGACATTATTAGAGTTGGAAAAACTTAAAGCACTATGCATTAATATGAGAAAATACAGCGGACTTTCTTTTATTAACTTTCCATGTATATGTACTATTATCATGAAAATAGATAGAGCAATACTACAGACGAAAACAAATAACCATTTGTGTAAAAGGATCCAACTTAGCTTTCCATTTACCCCATTGCTTTAATTCGTCTTGCATTGCAATGTCGGTTGTATAATCCCAATCAATTATCTCTTTTAATAGAAATAAATGTGTCCAAGCTATTGAAATAAGAGTAGTGATCGAGCGAGACCGGTTCTGCTACTACTGTAGCGAAACCCTGACGTGGCAAGAACAAACACTGTCGGTTATTTAGGGGTTTGGATTCCCGTCACAAATCCTGCCCAACATTTAATATTAGGTGAAATCAAAAGCTTTGATTTACGATATTACCCTTAAGTTGTATTTTTCTCTTGAACCACTTAAAAGCTTTAAACATGTGTGAATCAATTCTTAAATGACTTAACTCCATGACCAATGAATATTTCAAGTTTTTATTTTCTTTTATTTTTTTATATGAATTTCTTTCTTTTAATAAAAAAGTTAAAAACCCTTTTCTTTAATCTTTTTCTTTAGCATGTACTTGCATTAGGGGTGCAACTCGGTTCAGTTTGGTTCGGGTTGACATCAACCCAAAACTAAACCGACATTGGTGAAGGTTAACATAAAAACAGGACTGAACCGAATTGAGAATTGAACTTCCTAACCCGAAAACCGAATCGAATTGAAATGGAAAGTCCTAAACCCAGCTCAATCTAACCCAAATTGTAGTTTCAAAACCAAAACCGAAGCAACTAGAAACCCAAACTAACCCGAATCGCGCGAAGTCGTTTAGATTGGTTTGGTTTCAAGTTTAACCGACCCAAGCTGTACCCCTAACTTGCATAGAAGTTGATCGTAGGCGGGACCCACT
>JAUPMG010000001.1:22324697-22357760 GCA_031762675.1 Pachysandra terminalis
CCACCACTAAATTCACTAAAAATATGTCGAAGTGGCTTTCGAACAACATTACCTAGAACGTTCAATCTTCCTCTGTGCGACATTCCAATAACAATGTTCTCAACCCCAAGATCGGACGCCCTGTCAAACATCTCCTTCATGCCCGGAATCAGTGTTTCCGCACCTTCGAGACCAAATCTCTTTGCAGCCGTCCACTTTGTAGCCAAGAAGTTCTCAAACTGTGTACTCCAAATAAGCCTATCAAGAATTACCTCACGGCGCTGCTGATTGTACTGCCTGGGTGTCGGTGTTTCAATCTTGTCACGCAACCAATTGCACTTATCACGATCTGCAATGTGCATGTATTCATAGCCAATGCTCCCACAATACGACTGTTCAAGCCGGGTGAGAATGCTTCGAAGGGTTTGCACTGGACGGTTCTCCGACAAGAACCCTGCCATCCTCCACACCCCAAGGAAGAACTCCCTATCAAGATCAGCTTCAGTGAACCCATAAAGGGCAGGGTCCAAATCATCAGGAATCTCACGTTCCTCCAGGCCCAAAGGATCCAACTTGGCTTTCATGTGACCATTAACCTGGTAAGCTCTCACAAGCAACAACAATCGCATACTCTCCTGGATTGTTTGGCCTGAGATTCCCGGAGATGTAGCCGCCTGACCAACGAAATTTCTGAAGAAATTGTCCCATGACTCGTCAACGCTATCGGGATCTTCCTCCCAAGCCCTTTGCAATTCCTCTAAGTAGACACTGCTAGTACCATCTAGGAAGCTATCAGTCAACCTCGAGAGAGGCACAGGGCGAGGAACAGGCGCTGCTTGCGCCTTCGATCTAAACACGGTAGTGTGAAAACATCGACTGTGTGATTGAATTACCCGTGTTCTCGCCGCATAAGATCCAGCCTGAGCTAGATTTCTCCTAATAGCTAGCTTTGCCACACCAGAAGCAGCTCTAAACCACGCCATAGGTATCGATACCAAAACTGAAAAATACCCAAAATTGCAAAGATGCTTCTTGTCTCTTCAGCTAAATTCAAAGTTCAAACACTAACCCTAGCCATTTGTTCTTGGTCCCTAGATTAACCTAGCACCAAAGAGAAACGAAAAACAAAAGTTCTCTAGTTAATCGCTAGATTTCCTTTCTACCATTAACGAACAGCTCAAAGAATTATAAATCAAATAACAAATTTCTGAGAAAAAAACTACAAACTGGATTGGAGATCAATGAGAAACAAGAACATGTTTGCGCAAGGAAATTATTACAGGAATCACGGAAAAGAAGTACAATTCGTTATTAGGACACATCAACGAATCTAAAAAGAGATATTGCAGAGATTAATCCCAGTTCCAATCATACCTTAACACGTAGGATACTACAGAAACCCTAATTCGAAACTCGAATCGATGCAAGCATGTTCTTGTTTCCTTTTTCTTCTTTTGGAAAATTTCTAGTCGTCTGTTTGTTTATTAATTAATTATTAAATAGGTTTATTTCTATTTGGGCTGGGTTGGGCTAGCATTGTTCATAAGCCCATAAGATCAAGCCCACTAAATTTAAGTGCTTATAAAATTTAGGGGTAAAGTAGGTATTATAAAAATATTATTAAAGTTTAGAAATAACATTTATTTAAGTGCTTATAAAAATTTAGGAGTAAAATAAGTATTTTAAAAATATTATTAAAGTTGTGAAATAGCTTAACGCATAAGAGCTTGGGAGCAACTTCTCCTTATGAGTAGCCTTTTTCTACTTCTTATGGGCAAGCACGTACCCATAAGCATAAGCGCTACCAAAACACATTTAATTTTAAAAAGTGCTTATATAAGCTATAATTTACAATAAGTACTTATAGAAGCCAAACCAAACACAGCCTAAAAGAGTAAATATACATTGGAGAGAGGTATTTTGTTCTTATTGGACATTTTTGCCTAAATATTTTACATATTCACATACAAAAAAATTATAAATTAAAAAGAAAAAGAAAATCCTTTACTTGACAAATCAATATAGACAGATTCAAAAAAGTAGCCAAAATTTAGTTGTTAGAATTCAAAATGGGCAACTTGGTACAGACAACCATAATGCAGGCTTCACTGAGCATACATGTTGACTTTTATGAATGTCACAAAACAACGCCACCGACCGAGATGGCTAGAAGATCAGTCGGTCCCTCCACTGATGTCCGTCATAGAAAGGATATGTTAAGTGGTATCATGAGAGTCACAAGATCAGGTGAGCATCCATATAAGGACCAGCAAGTGTTCCATACATCTGGGTCCAGATGATACGGTCCCCAGAAGACTGAGAACAACACAAATAGGGGTGTACATTCGAACCGTATGTGCCACCCGCCCGATAAAATAAGGTTCGTTCCGTGCAGCCCGGTCATGCCTAATTTCGGGTCCTCCAGGCTTAACCCGGTACGAGACACAATTATTATCACGTGAGACCATCCTGATCTGAGCTTCGTGCTTTTGCCTATAATTTGGCTAAAATCCAATTGTGTCTGGGCTGATCGTGGGCCATGTACCTAAGCCCGACACAGCACTATAAGGCCTGTTGATCCGTCCAAGCATGGACCAAATAGTGTTGGGCTGGGACAGCACGTGTGGCCTGACCCATTTGTACATCCCTACCTACAAGCTACAACTATGGATTTGTTCTTCAATTGTTTTTCAATTTACCCCTTGCGGAAAACTGATTTGGCAAACACATGGACACTTTCTTAAATAACCATTCTATAAAGGGTTAGAACATTCCCTTTCCTTGTATATATTCTACACGTATATAATTAAAAAATATTGAAATATTATTATTTTAATTCCGAAAATATTTAAGTGTAAATGACGATGAATCATGTTAGATTGAAAAAAAAAACATTTTTAATGTTTTAATAATTTAACTAATAATTAATTATAAGATATATTAGTCTTTTGAAGCGAAGGGCCCTTCAAAAGATTTATAATTTTTCATGTAGTCTATTAAGACCTAGCTGATGAGCTTCTGATCAGCAGAAGTACTTCATGCAATCTCAAGGAATATACTATTCATGAAACAGAGTCACTGAATATACTATTCATGAAACAGAGTCACTTAGGCTGTGTTTGGCCCAGCTTGTGCTTATGAATAACCACTCGTTGGATAAGTTGTTCAATGGAGCACTTATCCACAGCAACAATAAACTGCTTATTTGAAGAAAATAGAGTTTGATAAATACATTTATTTAAATGCTTACGAAAGTTTAAGGGTAAAATAGGTATTATAAAAATATTATTAAAGTTTAAAAATAACATTTATTTAAGTGCTTATGAAAGTTTAGCGGTAAAATAGGTTTTTTAAAAATATAACTAAAGTTGTGAACTAGCTTAACGCATAAGAGCTTGGGATAAGCTGCTCTCGACAGCTTCTCCTTATGGGTAGCCTTACTCTACTGCTTATCTTGGGATAAGCTGCTCTTGGCAGCTTCTCCTTATGGGTAGCCTTACTCTACTGCTTATGGGTAAACACTTACCCATAAGTGCTATCAAACATATGTTTAATTTTAAAAAATGCTTATATAAGCTATAAGCTACAATAAGTACTTATAGAAGACGTGGCAAACGCAGTCTTAAAGATAATACAACACACTTTTTTTTTTTTTTTTGCAGAAAAAGAAGGATGATTCTATTTATCTTTCTACATTTAAAATAGATCAACAATAATAGGGTTTTATAATCCCTTAGAAAAGGAAAGGAAAGGAAAAAGAATTCCAGATAATAAATTTCTTAAATAAGTGAGACTAACACACATACAAGTAGTAAAATTGAAAAGAATCACAGAGAACAAACAAACAAACAAACAAACAAACAAAAAAAAAATACAAGCACCCACCATGGTTTCATCACAATTAACATTTCCGAATTAGATCGTCAGATCCACGGTGTCTCCTCTCTCGCCTCCAACATATTTCAGTCATCTTAAGAACTGCAGCAAGACGATTTTTGGGGAGTTTGACCGGCTATGGCCGCCTGGTCTGGTTGGTTGATCCTGATCGTCAGAGGCTGCAACAATCATACCAACAAAGGAGCATTCAACACTTGTGAAAAAAAAAGGGAAAGATCTACAAATCCGTTTTTTGATGGGAGCACTCTAATACGACTCCCCATCCTCTACAGCGGGATGGTTACAGCCATCCTTACAGCATCATTTATAGGAAGCCAAGCGGACAGTATGTGCCCCACTAAAAAGGATAATTGACATTTCTAAAACCCTAAGAGACCTACGAACCTGAAATCCGCTTTTACCTTAACCGGCTTCTACCTTACTTAACCGGTGACGGCCATGTACAAGCAACCCTTTCTTTTCCACCAAAGAAAGGGTTGTTTTCCATTAAAACACTGGACATTCTTTTTAGATCTTTCTCTTGTTTAAGTGTTTGAGCGCCACGCATCCTCTACAGCGGGATGGTTACAGCCATATTTAGAGGGTGCCACGGGTACAAGGCCATCACCGGTTAGAGGGTACCACGGTGCCACAGGGGGCGCGGCGCACTGTCCATGTGACTTCCTATAAATGGTGCTGTAAAGATGGCTGTAACCATCCCGTTGTAGAGGATGCGCAGCGCTCAAACACTTGGACAAGAGAAAGATCTAAAAAGAATGTCCAATGTTTTAATGGAAAGCAACACTTTCTTTGGTGGAAAAGAGTAACAATTCTTGACCATAAACCTGATCCTCAGCTGCCCCAACACCATCGTTGGTGGGATGCAACAATTTCTTTCCATAGTATAAAAGAGAAGAGAAGGGGGGAAATCTGAAATTATCTATTATTTTTTTACCCCTTTTTAGTAATGAACTCTATACCTCAGCCCGGGAGTCAGTTTCTGCAAGCCTTTGCTTTATATCCCTTGCTATTGAAAAGAAAACTTGCTCTACATTCAAGTTTGTTTTTGCACTCTGCAGTACACAATATTGTTTCAGTATCCCCAGAAAGGATCCAGTGTAAGTATATTTAGTATCAGCAGCATGTATTTGCTTACAGTTTCAAAGAACTTGATACCGTACTCATCAGCAAGCGCTTGGCCCTTGGAGGTAGGCACAGCCTGGAAAAGTTCCTTTCAAGTCATTATTAGAGATGACTAAGACAAAGTTAATTCATAAGCCAACACCTGCAAATGCATGAGTGAGAGAGAGAGAGAGAGAGAGTGATGACAAGACTACCATGGTGTAAAGGATCGACCAATCCCGAGTTGGATCCTCCGATACAACTCGGGATTGGCTCGATCCACAATACATATACTGGTCAAACTCAGTTGAACTCGGTCAAACTTGTTTGGATCGTCTGATCCAATTAGGCCAAGTTAAAAAAAAAAAAAGGCCGAACAAGTAATTTATTATTTTTTCTGTTCTTTCGACTCATTATTTGACTCGGACGATCCTGATACTGAATGCCAATCCAATTCGGGATCGGTCAGGAACGATCCGAATCTGATTCCCTAGTTTAAACACTATGGAGACTACAGCATCAGATATACAGGTTTAAACTGTCAACCCAAAGGATACAATCCATGAGGAGATACATGCCTCAACTTCTGAGCTGATAATCCCAACTAAATACTAAAATAAACAATATATAGAAAATCACATGAGAACTTACCCTCTTGCTTTCATCCATGTCAGCCTTGTTCCCCACCAGTATCTTGTTGACACTGTCAGAAGCATGCTGTTCAATATTGCGGATCCAATTCCTAATGTCTGAAATGGTGATAAGCTGGCTTCATAAGAGTCAATAGAGAAGAGGAACCAGATCCCCCAAAGATGGGTAAAGCTCCATCCAACCAAAACTTATGATCCTCAACCATCCACCCTCAACAGAATTAGAGGGTTTGCACCATGTGAAACCTATCCCTTTTTCCCTTTTATGGGTAAGATGGTCATATCATAGAGAAACTATCCCACTGGTACACAAATGTTAAAGTAAAGAGGAACAACCTCTAAGATCCATTGAGGTGGGTGAATGGCCCTTTTAACTAACAGGGTTAAAGGATCTTATAATTCCTCAAAGACAAAATGGAAATCAAAACATTAAGAATGAAGGTCTAGAGAAAAGGAGCAATTACTGTTAAAAGACGACTCGTCAGTAACATCATACACCAGCAAAATACCCATGGCTCCACGGTAGTAAGCTGCAAAAGAGAAAGAACAACTAATTCAAACTGTTTTTTGATGAATAACTACTAATGCAAACTTCTAAACCATTTAAAGACGAGTATGATGGATTCCTTATGAGTGAAACCTAGTTACCCTTAGTTAACAAGATCAATACATCTTTTCAGTCACACTCGGCATTATGTCATTGGCCCATATCTTGACCCAACTCCTGGAATTTGGTGGCAGAAGGAAGCTAAGCATAGCCAGTCGCACTGCTAGAAGGGGAGTCCTGAAAATCTAACAACATCACATGGATCATAGCCTCCGCTCGTATGACCACAAGCAGCCTCCATTTACTACCAAATTTCAAGGATTGGGTCAAGATGTGTGCCCATATAGTGCCCTGCATATCAAACAAATAGATGATGAATCTGATGCGAAACCTAGTTGTCCTCCTCAGAGGACTCCATCAGGCTTCTTAGAGATCAAGAAAATAAATAAAATAATGGCTCAAGAATTAATATCAATATATTATTACAAGGAAAAATAATACGACAATATAGAATTGACCATATTGCACGTGTGTAGTGGTCTAGGTTCCAACCACTTTATAAGCCTAACTAGGCAATCTCCTAAGCCAGATATCAACTTGATCAAATGGTTCTATTCAATCTGGCTTGAGAACCTCATCAACATGCATTTGCGTTTTTGTTTGAATAATTAAAAGATGCTTCTTCTTGAAAGAAAATCTGGATTTTGGGCCACAAAATAGCAATGTTTTTTTAGATAAACTAAGGATGTTTTACTTCCGAATCTTTCTTCAGAATTACGTGTAAATCTCAACTCTAACATACGGTAACAACAAAATGCCTTGTCCCAACTAGTTAGGATCAGAAACACATCTTGTTCTGCCATGATGCCATTCCAATCTTTTAAACCCCAGAGTTTGAATCATATTTCTGTGTATTTAAATCAATTTCTGACCGACTCCAGTAATTTATTTTTTTAGTCTTCTACTTGCCCTTTTAGATCCTCAATATGCCCCCTCGCATTTTCTTATAAGCAACTTCCTAGGTCTTGTTTTTCAGATATGTTCATTCCTTACCTTATCTTTTTAGCTTTTCCGCACATCCAATTCAACATTCTCATCTTACTAACACTCTATGAAGCTTTTATGTGTTTAGTGGCACAAAAGCAAGTTAACAACTATGACATCATCCAAGGCGACAGATATAAAAAGTCATTTCCCTCGTCTCAATGTAAAGTGTAACTGAAGAAAGCCAATCCAACATCACTTCATACTTAGTTGGCTACACCTATTTGGTGTCACTTTCTTCCTGAACTGAACCTCGCTTGAGTCACCTTGTAGATATATGTGATTTCTAATAAAATGGCAGTTGGTGATTGAGACGACACCATGGCAAAACTGTAAAGGATGCTATCTAATGCGATCCTTGGTTCCATCTTGGCAAATGAAAACAAAGGGATTTTGAAGAAAAGAGTTATCTTAATAATATTAATGACAAGATCAAAGTGCTGGTATCTCACTATCTAAAAATTAAAATTTACAAGTATCCATGCTTCTAATATTTTATGGGATTGAAGATCAATACCCATCATGCCTCCACTCAATTGTAAGGTTATTCATCAGGAGGCCCTCTTCCTGACGGTATTATGAAGCCCACTTTCAATGTCTGTTCCCTGTGGATAATCCAGGATAATAAGGTATTTGCTATGCTTTTGGAATGGCAAAGTAATGTTGTTTATGTATATTCTGGATCAGTTCGATCAGGCAACTCTAACAATTAAAAATCCTCTCTCCTATATTCACCTGGAAAAAAAAAATCCCATTTTGTCAAGTTCACATGGATAATAGTTGATAACAACTGTAGTAGGTTATCTGTCGGGCTTTGGGATCAAATGCAGGTTCTTGGAGATTTTGCATAGAGATTCAAATTTTGGCATTTTCAATGAATCTATTGTTCTTAAACATGAAGAAATCAATTTATGAGAAGGCAGATGAGCATGCACATGCAGGGTTCATCAGCAATATACGACGCCTGGAAGAACTATTCCATTGTAGCATCTCTTTTAGTTTTGTTTAATCTTCATTGTTTCTTTATAACCTTCCATCCTTGGAAGTGGCGCCTTATATATATATGGTTCCACTTCTCTTCTAACTAAAATCAACATTGATGAAAAGATGATTTTAACCATCTTATGTATATGATTGTTCTTCTAGAGCTCAATAAAATCCTTGTCTTTTCTTTACAATCATTCAGAGGCAAGGGGAAACATGTGAAGTCATTAGTCTGCAGCAGCATTGGTTTTTGGCCAGATAGATTGCAGGCTGCCGCCACCCCCAAAATGCTATATGTACATTAAAAAAAAACTAATATAGGGAAGACAGCGACCATCCCATCTAAAATGAAAATAGAAAGTTGTATATTACCAAACATTACCTGTTGTGATTGTTCGGAACCGTTCCTGACCAGCTGTATCCCAGATTTGTAGCTTGATCCGTTTACCATCAAGCTCAATAGTTCTAATCTTAAAATCAATGCTGCAGAAAGAAGTATTGACCAAGGATGAGTAGAGGCAATTTCAAAAATAAAATCAAAGCAATAGTGCACCATGGCACTCAAGTTTTAATGGACACACACCCGATTGTGGTAATAAAACTAGTGGTGAACGATCCATCAGAAAAACGCAAAAGAAGGCAACTCTTACCCACACCTGCAAGTTATAAAAAGGTAAACTGAGAATCAGTTCAAATTTGTGTATGGTAAAAAGTAAAAAAATATTTCTCCCAATTTACAAAAATCAAGGTTGGCAACAATTTATCCTTGAGCCATGATAATTTCACATAATCACTTGAATTTGAAAAAGTTACTTTAGGGCATTTTGAGGAATTTTTTGGTCTTGTCAAACCAACTGCAAAAGTGCTGCCAGGAAATTTCATTGAACACTCAATAATTTACTTTTATCATTGACATAAGCAGAAAGGTGAGGTAAAAAATACTATATTTAGACCTTACATGCAGTAATTTTGTGTAACCTAAGATCAGTATGAAGAGGAAAACACGCTTATAGACCCCCAATAGTAAGTTTTCTTCAAATCATATGTAAATTTCCTTCCCTTCATCATAAGATAGCAATGCAACTCTCCCACTCATTTCTTCTTCAGGTCTAGTGTTCTGATCAATTAACAGTAAGCCTCTCATCCTTAAGAATGGAAAGATACAAAGCAATGCTACCACTGATAATGTTCACAATAAGACTATTGTTACAGATACCCTCCCTCTCCCTCATCATAAGACAACAAATGCAACTCTTCTACTCATTTCCTCTTCAGGTGAACTCCTAAAGCGTTCCCATCAACAAATGCAAACAGCTCAATATGGTAACCTATTTGGATCATCCGTGCCCATAAGGCCCATTCTTGCAGCCTACATCACTATTTTTATCCTCAAAACATTTCACAACCATGATTGATGTATGCATGAAAATTTCTAATGAAAAAAAAAAGCTGATCCTCTTTCTTTTTTCCTTACTCCCAAGTAAATTAATACGAAAAGGTTTCAAGAATAAAGATACTGTCTTAGAATAATAATAATAATAATAATAATAATAATAATAATAATAATAATATTAATATTAATAAAATAAAAAGGAAGTAGAAGAAGAATATAGAGACCCTTAAAACCCATATAAATCCAACTTCATTCTCCCCAGATGCCCATAGCAACAGGAGGATTACAGGTATGTTCCCTATTTGCCGAGGGCAATAGCTCCAAGAATTTGCAGGACTTATGTGCAAGTTTAATGATATTATCCAATTTGACATTCCACCAAAAAAAAAAGTAAAGAAAAAAATAGGATGACATGAATTGTTCTATCTAGGAGAGACCCAGTTGCTGATAATGTACTTATCTTCACAAAGCATTGTGCTATTACTAGAATCACCCACAAAGTTTTGTTCGCACCTCATGGATACTTTCAGACTTCAGGAAATTGGCCCAGAATACTTTCGGATTTTGCACTTTAGAAGCCAATCAATTAACAGCCCCGTCACTACAGTCCATACATGTTGGAGTTCTAATAGAAATCGATAAACACAGCCCCATGATATATCGTTAGATCTACTGGTCTTCTAACTTTGGGGAGTTGGACTCATCACTCATATCCCATATGATAGAAATCATTGTAATACTCCCTAACTATCCAAAAAACTCGTTTCAAGGTCTGAAATTGATAAATTAATCATTCATAATTCAATGGAAGAGTTGCCTCAGATTAGTTTCTGCAGCTCATCCAAATAGCTAATTTTCTCCTTTACCCATTATAGACGTCGATTTGTACTTGATGGCTCTGTGATGATGCAAAATATTTTAACTGGATGCCCACAAGCTTCACCTTCTCTGTTTTGACAATCTCCAAATATTCATAGATTTACTCAACCTCATTCAACCTGTATATAACTTTTTCCTACCTCTCTTCACCATTAGAATGTAAGATCTCGACTTTTATTCAAGAATCCTATGCATCATTATTGTGACAAACGATCTGATAGGTACCCCACAATTTTCACTTTAACAGGATTAGATTGTTCCAACTGTTGACAAAGTTTGTCAATTCATCATTCAATCCCTAATAATCTTCCATCAAATTCTTCTCGACTTACTAAGTCGACTTAGAAGAAGTTTCTATCATTGTAGTCTTGATTCAAGCTTCAACATGAGTTTATGAACTTCCATTTGGAGAAGTCAATTGCCTGGTGTTCTACTTGAGGAAATGTCATGCAGCCAAGTAATCAAGGTTTTAAGTACCGGAACCGGTACAGAAAACAAAAAAAAAAAATTTAATATTTCAGTCCGGCGCCGGACCGGCGGAACCAGTCGCCAGACTTCCGGACCGGAGGGACCGGTCGTCGGAGCGCCGGAACCGGTCACGGACCGGTGGAACCGATCACCTGTCCATAACCCTGCGATACAAAAGCTTGTATCGCGGGTTGGAATCGGACCGGTATCGGCCAATCCTTGATACCATGCAAGTAATACACTAGCAGATACTCAATATCATACAAATTGTAGTTACATATAAAAAGAACAAACACAAAAACGCACGCACACATACACATACACATACACACACACACACACACAACATAGTATAACAGAACCAACTAAAACACCAAGGAGCAACTAATCTATATCAAGGAAGTATAAGAGTGGCATCAAGAACCCTTCAATTTTAAAAGGTGCAGATAACATAACTAAATGTCAACTTATAATAGGTACAGCACATGTCATATGTTATCCAGCATCCTTAAAATCGCACTAGAAATTGGTTTTCATTGCAGGATACCAGAGATGGTTATTAGAATCTCCAACTCAAAATATTATTCAGAAGAGCATATCCAGCCTCAATCGTCGCAAACAGCATATCCAGCCGCATGTGTTACGTGCTTAACCGTTGTTCCAAAAGCCCCAGGACTTATGGAAACTTATTTGGTTAAACCCTTAACATTTAGGATCGTAACAACCACCACACTTCTATAGCCAACGTCCACAGCGGCCCACTCAATTGACACTGATCTGATGGTAGCCTTTTCTCTATTTGGCTGCTCCACTCACCTATCAGTATTCAATGACTTGGCACTATGCCCACACATAATACCAAGGCATTTTAATTTAGCCTATAGGTCACATCTTCCGTGACTCGAACCCGTGACGTGGTGCCTGTTCTGATACCATCCGTTACGTGCTTAACCGTTGTTCCAAAAGCCCCAGGACTTATGGAAACTTATTTGGTTAAACCCTTAACATTTAGGATCGTAACACACGTAGGGCCCAAATGTGCATCACTAAACTGTTTTCAGAGAACACCCGTTCATGTTCCAATCTTTGTTGAAAGAAAGCAAATGTAAAACCCAACAAGCTCATATCTCAATAAATAGATAAATTATTTCGAATTAGGAATCCACCCAAGAAAACATCAGAAAAGTAAATTAAATCTCATATTCAAGATCTTTGGGTCACATTCGCTTAGTAAATCATCATCAGATTATAACTATTTGAATCCTCTACCAAACAAGAAGATCTGTAAACCATGTATATATTTTTACTCTGTAAGATATCATACTAGGTCCAAATAAAAACATCGAATCCAATGGCGCACGAATTTCATGAAATTCCAAAATAAATGAAAAGTCCAAATCTAGAAACGCGATCTAGACGTATAAACAAATCAGGAAATTGGAAAGAAGAAAATACGAACGAAATTTCTTACCGCTGTCGCCGATCAGAAGAAGCTTTACGAGATAATCATAATCGGCTCGAGCCCTAGCAGGTGGAGCAGCCATGGAAGAACGAAGAGAAAGAAAATAAAAAATAAAAACTAGCAAATACTTGTCTGCGTATTAGCAAGAACGAAATGAAGGTCAAAAGTTATGTAAGCCACGGACACAGATGACGTAATAAATAGAGTATTGAGTAAAATAACGAAAATAGCATATCACAGAGAGAGAGAGATTCTACCAAAAAAAAAAGAGAGAAGAGAGGGAGAAGCGTCGCTGGAACGTTAACGGTTGCCGGCCGTTGAAGTTTCGGAAGAGAGAGAAAGGATGAGAGAGGAATTTAGGAATTTTTACCAAAACAGGGGACACACCTAGATCGGTTCGCAGTCCGACCAAGCTAGAGCCTAGTATGGTGGCTAGGTGCGCAGTATACTCGTGGGGAGCGCGGGTTGCGACCTGCGTACGTTAGTAACCGTCGTCGGAGTGGAGATAACAATTGACGGCCTCGTAACGTCTGGAGCAAGGAAGCTTCCGCGCTGGATGCGGATCCTCTGTAGCCCGAGGAGGCTGTAGCACTTTGTATCACGTTTTTCCTCCAAGGAAAAAGTATCACGTGGCGACTAAACAATAGATAAGTAACTACAATTAATTTGAGGTTAAATAATGACTTTTTTTTTAACTGAATTTAATTAGTCGACTCTCTCAACGAACATAACTCCTTTCAACAACATGGATCGGCATGAAAACACGAACGATTGCCGAAGACAGAGGTAAGAACTTAACCTCTTTTGTTTCTTTAAGATACAATCTTTTTTTTTTCTTTCACATAGTTCTTATTTGTAGAGTTTAGATTTTAGGGTTTCTGATTTCAATTATTTTTTTTCTTTCTCGTACGGTTCTTATTTCTATAGAGTATAGCAATATTTTCGTCTACAAATCTTTCAATTATATCGGAACAGTGTGAAAATACGGACGATTCTTGGAGACAGGTAAGAACACGACGTTTATTTTTTTTTTTTTATTTATTTATTAAATTCATTCATTCGTTTTTTTTTTCTGATTCAATTTTTTTTTTTTTTCTTCTCATTAGATGTGCTGGAGTAGGGGTTGGAGGCGGCTCAGTAACGAAGATTGCTTCAAGAAGGACCCTATCAATGATAAATGGAAACGGAATCCGCTGAATGTACACTGTTGCTCACCTATGTATTTGTCCACCATAAAATGTACTTACAGGACTTGATTGGCTGAGGTTCTTGAAGGTTGCTAGAGTGTAGTACTGAAGCGTGGCATGGAAGAGGAGTGTAGTACTCAACAACATTAGTATACTACTAACCATGAAGTCATGAAAAGTTCCATTTATGTATAATTTTACTTTTCCTTTGTTGCAGATAAACTCTCTAAATTCTTGCAAAAACCAAAGCAATCACAACATGTGTTAGTTAAAGATCACTTGAATCCAACAGAGAGTTTCAATGGGGTTCACTCTTTTGTTTCTAGAGCTGTTGACAAGAAATCAGATGTTCAAACTCCCTCCAAGATAGAAAGAAACCATATCATAATCCCATTTTAATGAGGTTATGATCTTTTTCTCTTAGATGGTTTTGTTCCTCATCACTATGCTAGTAAGTTTCCAGAAACCCCATGTCTTCAAAATTCAGCAAGAACGAAGCCTGGAACCAAATTATGAATACCAACCGTAGAAATACATACCTTTATCAACTCATTAGGGAGAAAAATAAATGTAAAAGAGTCATTAACATAGATGAGAAGGAATATCACCCAATAATATAATAATATATCAAAAAGAATATTAAAGACAACTAACCTGACTAAGAGGAATTGAAGAGAATTGGAGGAGAAAACTACACGAGAGATTAAGAAAATGCACTCTTACAATGAACAATATCAGCAATTAGGATGGAGAAGCCTTAATCACCCAAAAGCCAAGTGCTCATTACAATATGTCAACCAAGTTCTTAAAAAACGATTGAATAATATTGTATTTATTAAAAAAATATTTAATAAAAACAAGTAAATCTAAAATCTAAACTCAAAGAAATAAGAACCATATGAGAAAAAAAAATTTTGAAATTTCAGGAATTTTTTTTTAATAAAAACTAGTAAATCTAAACCTTTTTTCAAATAAGAACGGTATGAGAAGAAAAAAACCAAAAAAACAAAAACAAAAACGAATGAATGAATTTAAAAAATAAATGTTATGTTCTTACCTCTCTCCAGGAATCGTCTGTATTTTCACGTTGATCCGATGTCGATGAAAGATTCGTAGACGAAGATATTGCTAAACCCTGTAGAAATAAGAACCGTACGAGGAAAAAAAACCATTGAAATCAGAAACCCTAAAATCTAAACTCTACAAATAAGAACTGTGTAAAAAAAAAAAGTTATGTTCTTACCTTTGTCTCCTGCACTTGTCTATCTTTTCATGTCGATCCATGCTGTGGAAATGAGCTATGTTCATTGAGAGAGAGTCGACTAATTAAATTCAGTAAATAGAAGGAAAAAAGTAATTAGTTATTAGTTAACCTCAGATTAACTATAATTAATTATCTATTGTTCAGTAGCCACGTGGCACTTTTTCCTTGCAGGAAAAAGTGCTACAAAGTGCTACAGGCTCCTCGTGCTACAGAGGATCCGCTTCCTTGCAGTGCGCATTTAGGTGTGCCACACGTTCACTTGTGTGTGAATGCGTGTCAATGCATCCAATACTTTAAAAGTTGGATGTCGTGGTGCTCATCTACATACTCTAGGCTGCGTTTCGTTACCGTCAAAGTGTGTCAAAGGAAAAGAAAAGTGAAAGTACTATGAAAATAAAGTGAAAGTAAGTTTCTTATTGCTGTTTGGTTGTTACAGGAAAATTGGATGATTCTGAATGAAAATCCTGCATAATGTATTTGGTTAGCAAGAAAATCATAAGAATCTTGAACACAATGTTCTATTATACCCTTCTAACATAAATCATATTTATTCTATGTTAAATATTTATTTAGCATATTAAGTCCACAAAATATTATTATAATGATTACGAATGATTATTATGCCCACAAAATATTATTATAATTTTATATATATATATATAATTTGAAAGTAAACCAAAATAATTAGGAGATGGGATTGTTATTTTTCATTTTGGGAGGTGGGATTGTAATTAGTTTTCTATTTTTTCTTTTGTTTTTTTTTGTACAGGGAAGAAGGAGAAGGAGACGAAGACAGAGGAGGGGGAAGAAGGAAAAGAAGAAGAAGAGAGAGAGATGAGTGAGGGAGAGAAGTGAAGAGGGCAGAAGAGAGAGAGAGAGAGAGAGAGAGAGAGAGGTGATGGTGGAGGGTAGAGTTGTTGCTGTTGCAACAACAGCAGCAGAGAAGGAGAGAGGAGGGAGAGGAGTTGGTGAGAGAGAGCGGGGAAGAAAGCAGAGGGAGGGGAGAGTGACAAAGAGAGATGGAGAGGGAGAGAGTGAATGGGAGAGGTGGCGGTGGAGGGTGGAGTTGTTGCTTCT
Organism: Pachysandra terminalis; assembly: GCA_031762675.1. Taxonomy (NCBI): domain Eukaryota; kingdom Viridiplantae; phylum Streptophyta; class Magnoliopsida; order Buxales; family Buxaceae; genus Pachysandra; species Pachysandra terminalis. The sequence goes on from JAUPMG010000001.1 coordinate 22,340,630, forward strand.
GTTGCAGTAGCAACAGAGAAGGAGAGAAGAAGAAGAAAAAGGTGAAGAGCAAATGTAAAAAAAAAAAAAAAATCTTTTTCCTTTAATGCAAAATCGGACAATGTGAGAGATAAAATAAAAGTGGGTTTTTTGAGCCAAAAACTTTCTTAAGAAAATGGTGGGACTCACACTATTTCTTTATTCTTGCAAACCAAACATGCAAAGGAAAAAAAAAAAAGTGCCTTTTCTTTTTTCCTTTGACTCATTTTGACGGTAACCAAACGCAGCCCTAGTGAATAGGTGATATAGGGTTGATGGGTAATAGCTTCCACCCTCTAGATGATGTGATACCTCAATTGATAGTTTCGAATCGACTGGAGGGTGGAAACTGCTACATCAATTGTAACACAACTCACATCCATGTGTACTATATGTCCACTGATGTGCGGGTATATATACCACCAGATCCAATATTTTAAAGTTGGATGCATTCTCGTACTTATGCGCATCAATGAACATGGAGACTAATGCTATCGAGCCATTCGGAAAGTACTGATGATTCAACCATCGACTTTGCTGATTGAAGCATAAAATAGTAATTTCATATGTTATTTTGTTTAGCCCTAACTAAATGATATTTATCATATTTTTTATCGTTGTTGTTCTTATAATACTTTTTTTACCTATTGAGAATAGTGATTTTTTTTGGTAACAATTGAGAATAGTGAAATTGAATATGAATTCGTGGATAAACATTGTCGTCGAACTGCGTAAATCATTATGTCTTGTGTGTGCTTGATTCGTGTTTGTGTTCTTTATTCGTATTTATTTATTTTTAGTGTGACACGTGTGAATATTTTACTGCTTCCACGCACTCTATGCTACATCCCATCTAATGATCCATTTTTAAAAACCCTTTCCGCATCCAAGCAATTGAGCCGTTGAGTTAATCTAAAAAACATGACACTTTTAATATAAATATTTTTATAAGATAATATCTTTGAACCTATTTGCATTAGATTATGTAGTGATATGTATGTATGGCCACACATGCAAACCAAACATATTGTGTCATAAATTTATTTTTCTCCTCGGAAAGAAGTCATGTTATTGTCAGTGACATGTAAGACATTATTGTGGGGTCTACACATACAAATCCAGATGTGTTTTCGTTACTAAAGGCTTGTTTGGATAGATTCTTACAAATGAAAGGGTTTCAATATAAAGAGCTTTGTGAAAAGGGCCTTTGAAACAAAGTAGTTGACAAGAAAATTATAATTGGTGAGAAAAATTGTATAAAAGGATCTTCGTGTACATATTTTTAGGTTAGATGAATATATTTGTTTTGTAAAGGATGTATTGTATAAATACACAATCGGGATCCTATGTGTTGAGATCCCGTATGTTTATTGTGTGTTGTATAAACAAATTCGAGAGTGGCACCTACACTCGGGGGCGTAAATACCATTTTGCCTCTCGAAGTTTGTCTCTAGAGCACACGAGATCCCAACATATAAAATCCCAGTCCATAAATATAAGGGTAATTTTTTCATTTTGAAAGTTTTACTTAATTAAGAATATTGTTAGCTGCTTGGCGTACATACAACTTTTTGAAGAAACCCCACTCCTGTTTCACTAAAATGGGCTTTTTTGAAAAAACACTTCCATCCGAAGTGACTTTCAGAAGTTAACAAACACCCAAGCGTAGGATAGAAAGCCCTTTTAGGTCAAAAAAGAGCTTCCACAGTGGCCCAATCAAAGATGCACAAAGCTCGACCCGGCTCGGCTCATTTACAGCCCTTCTTGTAGCATGGCTGCAATTAAATCTAAACAAGAATACTTCATTTGATATATTCTGAATTACGAAAATGCCATTTAAAAACCATCAGTGGCCCAATCACAGTCATGTTACAGTAAAGGCCGTAGACGATTTGCAAGCGGTAAAGCATCACCCAACCGTTCATTCTATATCGCCGCGGACCTTACTTCTGTATCTCGTATGCCACGTGGAAATTTTTTGACGATTTCTATCACTCAGCAACTAAATGAATATTCCACCATGGAAATGACGTGGAGCTGGACAGATATCATCTATGGTTTTTCCTGTAGCCTTTACAGTGGAATCGTTTATACTGGATTACGGTTGGTTTTTAGAGTGGCATTTTCGTTATTCTGAAATGATTCAAGTGCATTATCCTTGATTTCAACCAATCGCAGCCATGCCGTAGTGAAGGCAACAGGAAATGCTATAGACGATTTCGTTCCTCTGGAGCTGGTGGTATAAAATAATATTCGGTTTTCCGACTTCCGAGTCTGCGCAGCAACGTCAGACGCGCCTTCTAGGAAAGGAAGCCATAAAGCTCCATTTCCTCTCAGCTGTTTGCGTGTTCATCCTCTTTTTCTCAAGTTCTTGCTCTCTGCGTTGTGATATCGAGGCTCTTTAGAGGTTCGATTGGACGAAGAGATTCTTTCTGTTCGATTATTTCAGGTACCATGCAGATCGAATCATCGTCATTTCTTTTCGATTCGTGTTTAAGTTTCGATTCATTCCATTTGATGCTATTTCGGTAAGATTTTCTGAATTTGATCGATTTTATCGTTATTGTTCGTGGATCTGGTTGGTCTGTTACATGTTAACGATACAGCTTAATATTTGCTGAATCAGTGTTCATCTCATGTTGAGTTCGTCTTTATAATTTTAGGAATCTTTCTCTTCTTCTTCTTCCTTTTTTTTTTTTATTATTATTTATGGTGTCCACTAGTTTTGTGCATGTTGTTGAAGTGGTTATATATAACATGTTTTTTGTTGTTAAATTGACGTTCGTTTCAAATATTCATCAACATGCTGAGGATGATTCCTATCTCGATCAGATGTTGCTCTGCATGACTACCTTTACATCATCAAATTGATTGAAATGCTAGTCTATCCCGTCTTTCGTCAGGGTAATTGAGGCTTTCATTCCTTCATACTGATCTTGCCGCCTTTTAGTTATGCGTGATACTTGCTTTGCTGTTATTTATCAGTAGAGTTTGATCTTGTTTCTTTTTGAATTTTAGATATCCTGGGACTTTTGTTAACAGATTAGTCTAGTTTGTCTTCCTGGTCTAATTTTGGAGGCAAGAAAGTATTTACTTTCTTTTTAGTACTTATGCATATCAGTGATCACATCGTCAGTATGGATTTTCTGATTCCAGTACAGTAGGGCTACGGATCTAACATTTTGACGTAGTGTTAGGATGAATGATTTTTCCATCATGCCACTAAATATGTATGTATTTATACTAATGTATGTACACAATTTGGTGAAATTAATAAATAAAAAGTAGAGAAGAAGAGTAGACGAAGCAAGGAGTATGAGCGGGAGCAACGTGAACTCCGTGTTTTATGCCGAATCGTACCATCCGATCCAGGCGGGAAGCATTGACGGCACAGATATTCTCCCTCACGACAATGCAGTTTACAGAGCTTTTCTCTGTTCTTCTGCTGGCCTCTATGACCCATCTGGAGATCCAAAGGTTATTGGAGAACCTTATTGTACTTTGTTCGTTGGACACCTTTCTAATGTAACTACTGAAGAAACACTGCAAAAGGCTATGAGCAGGTATGGAAGAGTGAAGAACTTGCGATTGGTTAGGCACATTGTAACAGGTGCTTCCCGTCTTTATGCTTTTGTTGAGTATGAAACTGAAAGAGAGATGCAACATGCATGTGTCGATGATTGTGAAATCATAGTGGATTACAACAGGCAACAGTTGATGCCAGGTTGGATTCCAAGAAGATTAGGAGGGGGCCTTGGGGGTAGAAAGGAGTCTGGCCAGCTACGCTTTGGAGGTCGAGAGAGACCATTTCGAGCTCCCCTGCGGCCGATTCCTTACGATGATTTGAAAAGGCTCGGCATTCCACCGCCTCCAGAAGGAAGATTTATGACACGTTTTCAGATCCCGTCACCCCCTCGAAAACCGAGGAGTTCCACGGACCGGGAAGAACGTTCTCACAAGCGCCACAAACATAATGTGGCAAGATAGAATTTTTCTTAAACTCTGATCGAGGAAATGCCTAATAGGTTGGATCATGTGAGGGTCAAGGCTTAGCAGTTGTGTTCTCAAAAAAAAATGTACACAATTTGATTTTGGCTTTAACCACTTTAAGATAAGATCTATGCAAATCTTCTGTTGTTGTTTGCCTGCAAGGGAACCCGTGCCAGCATCGGTTTTAGATCTCAATATTCACTTCACTGATTGATGTAAATTTCTTTACTCAATTTGGCATTTTAGTCATGCTGGTGCTCATGCATGATTCTTGGGGTTCTGAATTATAGCAAGGCACGCTAATGATCTGTATATTGAGATTCTCCTCAGTTGCATGTTAATTACTTACAGTTGCGGAACACAGTAGATATCTAAGTCCCCTTTTGGGTTCTACAAAGGCACAATTGACACAATTTTGGAGTAGTGGAACTATAATTAGAAGAAATTGATATAAATTTATGAGATAAAAGAAACAGATTCGATTTGATTACTGCATTGATCTTATATTTAGACTTTTTCTATACCTTTTTTGTTTGGTTGTGCTCTCTACTTCATTGATGTATATGTGTCAAGCTTGTTTTTGGGAGGAGATCATCTTGGTGGGCCTTAATATTATTGTATGGCCTGCCCAACCACTTCCAGTGTCCTGTATCTCATGTACATGTTATAACTACAGCCCACTCTGCATTGCAATACTATATGTGAAGTCGAGACATCTTCTAATTGGACAGTTTGTGTGCATTATCTTGATCAGTTCTCCAACTTATAAAGCTGTGAATCTCTTAAACTTTGAGGTCTCACTTATAGTGCTTTTATTGTTTTAGCAATGTATTTTCAATTTGAAGCAATCCAAGTGGAATCCATATTCAAAGTATGCTTGACGCTGCCTGTAATTGATTTTCATTGTCTTTGGGTTTCTACGCTTGAATGCATGTCTGAGTACTTATCATCTCATACAAATGCCATTGAATGTGCTTTTGGAAATTTTACTGGGTGTATCATGTTTGGATGATTTGTGTGTTCTTTTGTTGTTGATTTCAAAGTTATTTGGTTCTTGATTGAACTTGGACTAGTTGAATTCTTAGTTGGTTAACAAGTTAAAGCATTGTGCAAAGAATACTTCTACAAAGAAGTAATTATCTTTGATGCTCCGTTTTGTATACATTATTGCCTGAAAGGCTGAAACTGTGTTATGTAATAATAATATTTCAATCCTTTGAAGAAGTTTGATTTTTGTGGTAACATATTTGGAAGTTGTATTAGAAGTATCTTATTTCCTTATTTAAGTACTTTTAATGTGTGTACACTCTTTGAGGAACTTATGACGGCTTCAGGTACATTGATATTCTTGCCATCGTATCTGATAATGAAAAACCCATAAGATAGTGGCCAAAAAAATTCATTGCTGGTTATAAAATAGGTCAAGTTGAGATATATTATAATTGTATATGATTTCAGCTTGCAGATATTTCGCCCATTGAGACCTCAAACAAAATGCCCAACTCACACCAATCGTCAACTCCAGCACTTAATGAGAGAATACTTTCGTCATTGACTCGGAGATCAGTTGCTGCACACCCTTGGCATGATCTTGAGATAGGTATAAATTCATTGTAAACATGGAGACTTCTGACTTTGTTTTGGAAGCTGGACATTTTGATTACTTGTTTATGTTTTAAGTACAACATTTCTAGCTAATCTAGGAACTATTTAAAATCGTACGATTATCTTTTTTTCTAGTTTTTGATATAATGATATTATATGATTGCCCAATATGCAATTCTCAATGCAGGACCTGGAGCTCCAACAGTTTTCAACTGTGTAAGTATACCAAACGTTCAAAGAAGCTTTGATACTTGAATAAAATCTACAAGAAGTCGGCCCTAATATCTAGGTAGCATAGTCAAATCATTGTCCCTAAAATAAAGGTTGAAGTTATTAGTCACTGGTATTGATAATGTTTAGTGCAAAGTGCAGATATACCAATGTGAATTATAATTATGTACCGTAATTTGGTGAAAATTATATATTTGTGTACCTGAAAAGTATGCAGGACCTATCTTGCTAACAACAGACCCCCCTTAAGACATCCCTTAGTCTCATTGATTCAATCTATTAATAATGAAATTTATACCATTGGTTTATATGGCTACATATTCTAATCAGGTCAGCATTGGCCTGAAACATCCCTTCATCAAATCTGCTATCGTCAGATAACAGAAACTAAGATGTTTATACATCATAAATATAGTCTATACATAATGGGTTGTAAATTATCAGAATACCAATCTGTGGTTCCATGTATGTTGGTTATAATCATTTTCTGCTAAATGACGTATTCATCCTGGAGCTGTTCCCTTTTTCAACTGGGATAGGGAATTCTGAGTTTTTATGTGAAACCACATCAAAATTTCCTTGTTGGTTTTGTCTTCTCTGAGTGATTGTTCTAGATGGGAAGCTATAATAAGTGTAATGAGCTATAATATATGAGGACCTAGTTTTTGACACATCACAAGCTAGCTTTTTACTTGCTCTGCGTGGTACTTTTCATTTCTAATTCCATTGTAAACCATTTCTAGATTTTATGGAGTTTGAATATTTCTAGTGCGATTTTTATTTATAATACTGATATGGTCCTTTTTCAATTCTTTTATGTTACATCTCTTGTGAAACTGGTCTATACTTTTTTTGCCAGAATGTATGTCAATACTACTGTATTAGGAGAAAGTACTGATTTGGTATCTTTTAAGTGGCCTGACACTTTTTGATACTTCTCTCCTTCCTAATACACTGAAATAGATGGATATGAAATGAAAAAGGGATAAGGTAGTTCAACTATGTTCATTTTTTCCACCTAAAAAAAAAAAAATTCAGTTGAAAAAAGTATCATTTTTGCGGTTGTTTAGTTTGGAAAAATTAGTTGCCTATATTGTAGGAAGCTAATTTTTTCATATATTGAAATTTCAGAAATTAATATTTATGAAGTTATATATCAGTTTTCACTAGAACGGGATCCTCGAAAAAGCTGTTCTTGGCAAGTTTCTATTGATTTCGATTTTCTTACTTCTAATATATAATTGATGTAACTTTTTTAGAGTAAGTATGCTTGAGAACTATTATTTTATATAATAAATATGAAATAATAATATAATCACTTAATTTGATCCAATTGCGTGTCAATTGCATGTATCCTATGCCAGCATATGGGAAGAATTTGGGAAATTGTTGGATTATATTTTCAGTGAATTTGATCAGCAAACCAGATTATAGTGAAAAACATGTGCAGGTGGTGGAAATAGGGAAAGGAAGTAAGGTGAAATATGAACTGGACAAAAAAACTGGATTAATCAAGGTACCCTAAGAGGCTTATCATGTTCAATACTTAAGCTCTCTCTAGAGTGGTAATTAAGGGTATTAATTGGTGTTTATATTTGCAGGTTGATCGTGTACTTTACTCATCAGTTGTGTACCCTCATAACTATGGATTCATCCCACGTACTTTGTGTGAAGATAGTGACCCAATGGATGTGTTGGTTATCATGCAGGTATTCTATTTGATATACATTCCTTTTTCAAATGTTGATGGTACTTATGAGCATGCACATAGATGCATTATGCATAGTCATATACATACTATACATGTAACGAGAGAGGAATTGTTGGATATCTTGCTTTGAAGAAGTGCTTTTAAAAGCGATTTTATGTGGATTACAGTATAAAGTAAGTTGTTTTCTTTTTCTTGTTCCTCACATCATTTTAACTTTTGTCAATCGAACAAGTTAATCCAATCCATTTGCTAGGTGAACTTCTCTAGGGTCGGCCATGATTGGCCATGACTACAGAGTCATGCCTATTGGGTCATAACTGCCCAAGCAAGAGCAAACATGGTTGGTGCTCAATGTTAAGTTTGGCTAACAATGGAGGTAAAAAACCACATCCTGGAGGCCAAGGACCTGGATCAGCATTACATTGGGGTTGTGACCCATTTAGAGATGTTCCACTAAGCCAGCTATCCAGTTTAAGATTTAAAGTATCAGTTTGAGGGTATCTCTGATATAAAGGTTTTGGCTACTACTTGTTAAATTTGCTTATATTTTTCAATGACTCGACCGGTACGTATCGGTTTTGAAAGGGGCCGATATCCAATCCGAAACCGATACTCGAGACCTTTGATAAAGTTTGATGAGTTAGTATGCCACATGTGAACCGCCATGATTACCGTTAATTCTTTTACGCTTAAATTCGGATTTATTCTTCTTCTTTTTTATTTACTTATTTATCATTATTTTTTTCTTTTCGGGGGTGTTAAGCTCGGAAGGGGTTATATTTCTAAATCTTTTTTCAAATACATTACGTCAAAATAACTATATTAGGTTGATTCTCAGTGTAGAACTAGAATTACTGTTTCTCATGGTGTGAAAATGGATTTAGGAACCAGTTCTTCCAGGATGCTTTCTTCGGGCTAAGGCCATAGGCCTCATGCCTATGATTGATCAGGTATTTTCCACAGACAATTACCCCTCTGTCCTTTGGCTGAAAACATCAACTTATTTTACAATTGGTGAACACAGGGAGAGAAAGATGACAAAATTATTGCTGTGTGCGCCGATGATCCGGAGTATCGACATTTCACTGATATCAAGGAGCTTGCACCTCATCGATTGGCTGAGATCCGGCGCTTTTTTGAAGACTGTATCCTTTTGTTGTCTGTCTGCATGCATTCTTATTATCTTTTTTATTTTTCGATTGGTTAAACATATAATTGTTCTATAGACTTTTAATGGGGCAATCCCCTTTGTAAACAAGAGATATACACAAGCTAGCTTACAGAAACAGCTAGATAGATAAATATCCGTACAAAAAGACCTGACTGCCAATCATCCCCAACCAAAGAAAGGTTAACCCTATCAAATTCATTCATTTTCTTTTATCTTCTTTATTATTGTTTTCTTTAGAAATATTTTTAGTCGTGCTAAACCTTTAGATAAACAAAGAAAGCATGTATATTTGTTTTATCTTAACGACCAGAACATCAGACAAGAAAAATGAAAACAAGGAAGTTGCAGTTGATGACTTTCTGCCAGCCGCTACTGCCTATGAAGCAATTCAGCATTCCATGTAAGGAATCTCCCCTTCCAAAGTTTACTTGTTCTATCTTGTTGTGGATGGAGTACCACTAGGGACGTACAACGAGCCATGCCTAAATTTGGGTAACCCAGGCCAAGCACTGCACGTGGCCTATGGTACGGCTGAGCCGTGCTTGAGCTTGCCCACATTGTATTGGGGCAAGCTGAGCCATGCTGTACTGTGGGCCGCAAAACCCAGGCACAGCCTATGTACCCCCCTAAGTACCACTAATAGGCATCGGAAGGGAAGCGTGTTGAACAAATTAATTTCTGCTGTCTTATCAATCTGCACCAAATTAGTGGTTCATCTCTTGGATTAGCCATTGTCGACTACCTGATTTTATCATCTGAACTAGGACTTTTTTTGACCATTAAAAGAGGGTTACTGATGAAGTGAGAGGAATGTGTTTGTGCTACTAATCAAGCATTTATTGCGTCTCTTAGGCTCTGTTTGAATTGCCGGAAAACCTTGAAAATAAAGAAAATAAAAGTCTGTGAAAGATTTTACAGAAATAAATTTTATATATATTTTCTTCTTGTTTGAAATGAAGATGGAAAAAAAATCAGAAACTACATAAAAAACAGAGTGTGGTTCAATGTTAGAGACAGTCATGACGGAAAATAACTTCCGGTAGATTTTTTGGGAAGTTGTTTTCCAGATTTTTTAAAATTCGTTAAAATATTTTCCTGTAATCATAGACTCATTGCTTTATTTTGCCTGTTTTATCTGTGTAGGGATCTGTATGCAACCTATATAGTGGAGAGCTTGAGGCGGTAGCCGGTGCATGATTCAATTTGGATTAAAACTGTTTTAACCATCAAGAAAGAAGTATGTTGCTCCTCCTCATTCCTCGTATATATAATCTTGGTTCGTGGTATAGGATTCTCTATTTCTTACATAGACACTACAGGGCTTGTGATTTTTCCGTTTCCATATAAATTGACAGTAAAGAATAAGAGAAGAACGATGCTTGTGATGTAGAACTATTTCATTGAGTTCGACTATATGTTACTATTATCCGATTAGTAGTGGTTTTGGGTGTAGGAGTGATCCTGTAGTCTGGTTTCTCCTCAAGCACTCTCAAAACAGTTCTACTCATTTTAGCTGGTGATGGCCTACTTGTGTGTGTGTGTGTATATATATATATATATATATATATATATATATATATACTGCGATTTTACTTGTACAGTTATTTTCAAAACTGATTTGAGGGAATCTTACTATGAGGGTAATACCGTACAAATTTTCTTTTCCTGAGAGCCTTGTTAAATTGGGTTGGTTTAACCCGAAACGAAACCAATCCAAACCGACTTTGGTTCGGTTAGGTTTGGGTTTCTGGATATTTGATTCGGTTTTGGTTTTAAAATTATAAAATCAAATTAGATTGGTTTGGTTTTCAGTTGAAGCCTCTGTTAAACCAAACTGAAATCCGAACTCTAGTGTTGTGGTTCTAAACTGAACCGAACCAATTTAGACCCAAGTATAGTCTATATATGATGTATGATATATAAAACATAATATTTTATATATATAATGTAATTCTAAAATCATTGTATTAACCCGACTCGAACCGAAACTGCAATTTGGATTGGGTTGATTTGGGTTTAGGGTTTTTCATTTTAGTTCAGTTTGGTTTGGTTGGGTTTTTAGTTAAAGTTCGTTCACAAATGTTGGTTTGATCTTGTTGGTATAAAGACCAAACCAAACGTACATACATAGGCTATACATACTGTGATGGTACACGCGCTTTTACGCCTACTCTCTCTATTGGTCCATAGTTGAAATGATCAAAAGACATTTTAATGTTCTAAAAGCTGGCCCCAGTTGGTGTTGAGGACCGTCCAATAAAATACAATCTTTTTGATCTGTGAATCAACCAAAGCCGTTCATCTGGAAACTTTTGCTTGATCGATGACGTGTAAGCCTCTTGTGTTAAGCAGCTTTCCTATATCCAACAACAACAAAAGTCGAAAAGAAGAAAGGAGCACCAAAGTGACATACCAAATTTCACGCCTATCTCTAAAAACTTTTTTGAAGTTTTAAAAACAGCAATATATATATATAAATGAAAAAGGAGGAAAGAGAGTGGTTGTGCCCAAAGGATATACCAAGAAGATCCTCTCTCTTTGCTCCCTACAAAAAGTACCCTCAACCCTCTTTGAAACCAAGCAGCTCAGTTACTATATCCATCATCATCACCCTTTGGCTTCAGGCTTCAGTTTGGGGTTGTAATGGAGTCTGAGGGCGGCGGCAGCAACGTCGACGACGGTGAAGATGATGACTATGGAGCTTACAGTTATTGCTAAGTTAACCACTTGGGCAACTGAAGATCCTTTGGCAATGTAATGTATCCACCTCACCACCTCAAGGCTGTCATCTTAATGGATGAAATCTCTTTTTCTCTACGTTCTACCGCCATGTTTATATTACACTTAGCGTTTTTTTTTGGCTCTTTTTTCCTTTTGTTCTCTCTATCAAAGTCTTCATTTTCACAAGTTCTCTGATTATTGTGATTTAACTCCATTAATTAATTGCATCCACTTGAATGATCCACAAGATAAGTGGATCGTGACCTGATACGAAGTGAAAAAAAGAATACCAAATTATCTTGAGTAAAAATGCTGTCTAGAATTTCTAATGATTCCTAATTGATACTCTACGACATCGGATCGTGGACCACATCGTCTTGGGCGTAGAAGCTGTAGCACAAATCCACACATCCATTTGTGTGTGGATGAGCGCCAACACATCTTACCCTAACTCCTTTTAAAGTTGAATGTCTTAGCACGTATCCATGCACACTAATAGACGCATGACGTATATAGATGCACACTAATAGACGCATGACGTATATAAATGCACACTAATAGACGCATGACGTATGTAAATGCACGCTACAAATGAATAGTCTAAATTTTTGCTTGGGCATGGAAGCTGCAGCACAAATCCAGACGTCCATTTGTGTGTGGATGAGCGCCAATGCATCTAACCCCTTTTAAAATTGAATGTCTTAGCACAAATCCATGCACACTAATAGACGCATGACATATATAGATGCGCACTAATAGACGCATGACGTATGTAAATGCACGCTACAAATGAATAGTCTAAATTTGTGCCCACAACTGCACCAAGCGATGGGTATGAATCCTTTAAACAGGAGGGAGAAAGAAAGAAAAGAGAATCATATATTCACATCGCAATAAGTAGGAATTAGTAACTGCAAAATTTGGTTTCAAGTATATCTGTAAGCATTACCAATGGTTGTGTACCCAACGACGAGAAATTTAACTTATTTTAAATAAATACCAACTCAAGACAAAACAGCAAGCAAGGCAAAGAGAGAGGTAATCCAAAAATAAGTTCCCCAATGCACCACCAAACTCCAGTAGAGTAAGAAAACAAGTTTAAATCCATCATCCTCGGGAAAAAACCCAACCTAGTAAAAGAAGCCAAGTACCTTGCCCCCGACGTTCTTTCTCCTGGCCTCTTCATGATCCATGATACCCGCAGACGTTGTCAGTACAATATATCCAAACTGCAAGAGAAGAAGACATATTACTCATGTTTTAATATTTTTGTTTATTCCAATGTAGAGGCCATCCTTGCAGCGCCATTTTGGGGAAGCCACGTGGGGGTACCGGTGGCTTATTTATGGGTGTACCATATATGCGTGGCACTCTCTCATTGGCACTGCAAGGATTACTGCAATCATCCTGCTGTAGAGGATTTATAGCCCCGATGTAGGAGATGTATTAAGCCAATATCCACCTATTCCGATTATTATTTCCATCGGAATAGATCCTTCTTTCTCTAAAAGTTGACTAACATTTAGCATAACGGATATATATATCCTCAATGGAACCCATTAAAACCAGACTCCAACCTGCTCATAGGAGTAATTTTTCTTTTTCAAAAGCATAAGAGTGTAAATTTATTTATGAATAATTAACCAGAAAGTTGTAGTGCTAACCTGTCTTGAGGGAAGCAACCTAGCAGTCCAAGGCTCAATATCCTTGACACCCACATCAAAACGAGGACTGATAACTCCACATTTGTTAAGTCTTCCATTCAGTTCAACCACGATTTTACCAGACCTGTGATCATCAACATACTCGAACTCTCCAATATAACCTGTACACGGAAACCAAAAAACGAATAGAGAAATAAGGAGAAAAGCAGGTGACAATAGCAAGGGAAATAAATATTAATAGGTAAAAGCTGATAGAGAGAGAATCGAGTGAATAGGCGCAAACCGTGCTTCTGCATGACCAGGAGGAACTTGATGATCACTTTCGATGATGGTCTGATCATGACCTGTCGCTTCCCCCGCTTCTCTGCATTGTACATACTCTTAAGAGCATCATTCAAGACGCTGATTCTCACCATCCTTGCTAAAGCAGCTGTTTCAAAGTATTACAGACATCAAATGGTTACAGAGTGCTAACAAATTCATGTATAAAACAAATAGAAAATTGTAGAGAGGGAGCGAGAATAATGCCATGATATCTACTTACAATTTTTTTTTTCTTCTAATGATCGGTACATGGGGTTCATTTCAAATATGGTAAGAGAAAGAATGCCTGATGAAATCTATGTACAAGGTACAAAACAAATAGAAAAATATAAAGAAAAAGGCTTCCTTCCTTGCTTGTATCTCAGCGTGGTATACATTTTTTTTCTCTGATGAATGGTGCACATGCAGGATCCAGTAAGATCAAGACCAACTCTTCAGCTGTCCTAGTTAATAGATTTCGACACTAAAATTTATCTAATTGAGCGATCCTACAGATTAAATATAATGCAAATATAGAATATGGTTAGCGGATCCACTCTACATCTCGACATTTAAATCCTCATATTCACAGGACATGGGTATGTCCTGCGCTTCTTCTCTCCCCAACAATTTTGTTATCTTCACAGAACCTTCCCCATCTCTCCTATCCTCTCTTCTCCTCCGCCTCCCCCTCCCCCTCTAATTAAAAAACAAACTGACAACAATACACGCCTACAATTATTTATTTTCATTTTCACATAAACTCCTCTTTGTCAGTTTTTTTTCCCATTTTTATAATCATCCCTTAGTACCTTTTATAAGGGTTCTCTCCTCTTTGTCAGTTTTTTTCCCATTTTTATAATCATCCCTCAGCACCTATTTAAGGGTTAAGGTACTAGAATAGACAATATACCAATTATAAACGTAGAACTGCACTACATTGCATAACATAAAAATTTGACATAGAGCCTACCACTCAGAAGAGTGCTTATCACTTTGGCAACAGGTAGCTCTCCTCTATGGCCTAGCTTCACCTAGGCGTTTTAACATCGGCGATGGTTGAAAACAATTCATAGAAAGGATACTGGAGACCTGTACCGTCAAATCCTTTCAACATCAGAAGGATTTTTAATGTGAAATACTCCTTTTTTTATGATGAATATGTGCAGTTCAAGTTTTAAATTCATATAAAACATAAGTTTAAAACATATAAATAATGATTTTAGTTTTTTTCTTGTTGCAAGATCCCTGATTTTAACTAGTTTGTGAGGCACAAGCCTCAAACATAAGGCAAACCTTAAGGCATAAGGTGTGACCTTCATGTGTGCCTCACACTTTAAGGTGTAAGCATCATGGGATTCAAGCATTAAGGTACTTTCCTTGAGCCTCGCTTGAAGGAAAAGCCCCGAGACATAAGCTTCAAGGGCCTTTCAAAACACTGGTAGCAAGTTAAGTAAGAGTGGTACATACGCTAATCAAATGAGTCTAATAAGAGGGAAGAACACAGTGATTAATAACATTGGGAATAAATAAAAAAAAAAGCAACTTATTTTAATAATTAAACAAACTTCATGGGGAGCAAAAATGCAAGCCAAACTAAGCTTTTGTCCTCCTGAACTACAAAGAGGCTGCTGAATCTGTCTTCGGACAGTGTACTGAAAATTTTGGACTTCCGAATTCCGATCAGCAATTTCCTGGCAGCTAAAAGTTTCTTTAAGATTTATGTAAACTTAGAATTGATAAAGCACGTTAGGCTTAAACTGCTGAATAAAGAATAACAGGTAACTAAAATGATCAGGACAATCTTGTATTCCATTTACTTTTAATAATATTGCACTAGTAGTTTCCAACCACGGCCTGCATGGTCTGAAACAACTAAAACAGAGTAATCAAAGATGAATTGGACAAGCTGATTAGTTCATTTCAGTTCACTGAACAGATATATACTCAATGTTGAATCATTACTGGAGAAACGATACGAGGGAGAAAACAATGAGGTGGACGATGAAGATAGTTGTTACCTCATTATAGGTAACTCAATATCCAGAGACATGGATATGAGTTGCCAATTTGGTAAACAGAAAGTCATGTAAACCATTAATATAAAAATCCTAAATCATTTTTGTGGCACCGAGACACTGAAACACTACATTAGCTGTCCTAATCAATCAAATTTGGCATGCCAAACATGATACAATCAGCTACCCAGGCATCTCTTTTGGGTCAGCCCTGATGTAAAGATGGTTTTTAAGTCTCTCCAAACTTTTCCTTATCCTACATTGTTGTTTCCCTTATCTTGAAATTTTTCATGTACAATTATTTTAGCATAAATATCACAAAGATAAATTTCCAAGGAAAATTTTTCTAATCTAAAGGTAAGAGTTTGCCTCAATATCGAAATTTAAAACAATGGATGTAAATTGTAATCCATACCAAAACAGCAGCAAAAGAATGTGGTAAAACGGAAAAGATACCATGAATTTTGGTGCAATAAAGAAAAAAAAATAAAACAAAACATTCTACAGATATGGAAAAAATAAAAAGAAAGAAATAAATCTAAAAGGGTATGCAGAAAAAGATACCCCAAATTTGGGTGAAATAAGCAAAAAAAATCATTCTACAGATATGGAAAAAAAAAAATAAAGAAAGAAGGAAACCTAAAAGCATATGAAGGGGTAGGTAATTAGAGTGACAAAAAAACACACACAAAATCTCCTTGAGCAAGGTTTTTCATATAGATATATTATCAAGGATGCAGAGATTACACAAACATGAAAAATAAAGGAACTACAGATATAAATTGCATCACAAAAATGCACTTGCTGGATAATGTAGGGGGCAGATCATGCAATATAATTTTAATGCTCAACAAGAAAACCCTGCAAGGAATCATAAGAATCATACAAGGAGACAAGTGAAACATATATTGAGTCAATCCTGCAAGTGAAAGAACCGGAAAATTACAATTTTGGGCTCGTGTTTGTTTCACATAACACGCCCCATAATAGGCGTGTTGATACAGAGGATCCGCGTCCGTGAAAGAATAGGAAAAATATATAGAAGAAGGAAATAAATATGGATCTAACAACAGAGGCATGAGAGCATAAATCAAGCGAATCAGTACTACTTCCACCAACAAAGATGGGGAAAAAAAACCAAAACGAATCAAAATCATCTACGACAGCAAGATTCCTGATCTAGACCAGAGATTAAAATGGTAGAACAGAAAGCAAACCCTAGTTGAGATTAAACAGAAAAAATAATCATAACATTAAGTAGAAACAGATTATTGAGCTAGGAGATGGAGATCGTACCCTAAACCAGAGAGACGCGGCCGTTCCTCTTAGACTGTGGATAGTGCAGAGCACAACTAGTTGTTTTGGTCTTTCAACGTTTTTGAAGGTGAAAGACAGAACCGTACAAGGATAGAAGCTGATCAGTATTTACAAGATTACCCTTTCTTCTACGATTCTTTCGAGTTCCGGTACTGCCCTTTCTTAATCTTATATTTCCTGTTCAGTTCATTTGGGCCGCGCGTGACGGTCGTGCCTCGTGGCAGCCTAATTTGGGTGAGGATCTTCTGTGAACTGGTTCACCGGAGATCCTCCTGTGAACACAATAGCCCGAGGGTAAAATTGAACTGATCAGTATTTACAAGATTACCCTTTCTTCTACGATTCTTTCGAGTTCCGGTACTGCCCTTTCTTAATCTTATAT
>JAUPMG010000001.1:22358376-22384376 GCA_031762675.1 Pachysandra terminalis
ACAACATGTTTGATAAAATTTCTCAACAACTCAGTTTATCAATGCTCAATTTGTTTTAAGTCAATCAAACAATATATCTACAATTCTAAGGTTTTCTAATTTAGTGAATTATAATTCTCAGTTTTAGAATTCTGTTGGTCAATTCTAAATCCTTGTGTCAAACAGACCCTTAGGGTAATTGCGGCTTTCATTCCCTCATGCTGATCTTGTCGCCTTTTAGTTATGTGTAACCCTTGCTTTGCTGTTATTTGTCAGGATAGTTTGATGTTTTTTCTTGAATTGTTGTTATTCTGGGACTTTTGTTAATTGATTAACCTAGTTTGTCTTCCTGGTCTAAATTTGGAGACAAGAAAGTATTTACTTTCTTTTTAGTACTTATGCATATCGTTGATCACATCATCAGTATGGATTTTCTGATTCCAGTCCAGAAGGGCTGCGGATCCAACATTTTGACTTCTCGTAATGTTAGGATGATTGAATTTTTCATCATGCCACTAAATATGTATATATTTATACTAATGTGTGTACACAATTTGGTCAAATTAATAATAATAAATAAAAAGTAGATAAGAAGAGTAGAAGAAGCAGGAAGGAGTATGAGCGGAAGCAACGCGAACTCCGTGTTTTATGCCGAATCCTACCATCTGATCCAGGTGGGAAGCATTGACGGCACAGATATTCTCCCTCACGACAATGCAGTTTATAGAGCTTTTCTCTGTTCTTCTGCTGGCCTATATGACCCATTTGGAGATCCAAAGGTTATTGGAGAACCTTATTGTACTTTGTTGGTTGGACGTCTTTCTAATGTAACTACTGAAGAAACGCTGCAAAAGGCTATGAGCAGGTATGGAAAAGTGAAGAACTTGCGATTGGTTAGGCACATTGTAACAGGTGCTTCCCGTCGTTATGCTTTTGTTGGTATGAAACTGAAAGAGAGATGCAACGTGCGTATGAGGAAGCTCATCATTCAATGATTGATGAGTGAAATTATAGTGGATTACAACAGGCAACAGTTGATGCCAGGTTGGATTCCAAGAAGATTAGGAGGAGGCCTTGGGGGTAGAAAGGAGTCTGGCCAGCTACGCTTTGAAGGTCGAGAGAGACCATTTCAAGCTCCCCTGCGGCCGATTCCTTACAATGATTTGAAAAGGCATGGTTTGACTGCCGATACCGGTCTGTACCGGCCGGTCTGGACCGGGACCGGACCATAATGGTCCGGTTACAACCTGCGATACAATGAATTGTATCGCCAGGTTACGGACCGGCGGTTACCGGTCCCGCCGGTCCGGCGCCTGTCTGAAATATTTTTTTTTGCTTTCTGTACCAGATCCGGACCGGCGGTCCGGACCGGAATCGGATAGGATCGGTCCAATCTCCGATTCCGGTTTGCTAAACCTTGCGTCACCCCCTCGAAAACTGAGGAGTTTCACGGACCAGGAAGAACGTTTTCACAAGCACCACAAACATAGTGTGGCAAGATAGAATTTTTCTTATATACTGATCGAGGAAATGCCTAATAGGTTGGATCATGTGAGGGTCAAGGCCTTAGCAGTCATGTTCTCAAAAATAAAATGTACACAATTTGGTTATGGCTATAACCACTTTAAGATAAGATCTATGTAAATCTTCTGTTGTTGTTTGCGTGCAAGGGAACCCGTGCCAGCATCAATTTTAGATCTCAATATTCACGTCACTGATTGATGTAAATTTCTTTATTCAATTTGACATTTTAGTCATGCTGGTGCTCATGCATGATTCTTGGGGTTCTGAATTATAGCAAGGCACGCTAATGATCTGTATATTGAGATTCTCCTCAGTTGCAGGTTAATCACTTACAGTTGTGGAACACAGTAGATATCTAAGTTCCCTTTTGGGTTCTACAAGGGCACAATTGACACATTTTTGGAGTAGTGGAATTATAATTAGAAGAAATTGATATAAATTTATGAGAAAAAAAAAAAAGAAAAACAGATTTGATTTGATTATTGCATTGATCTTATATTTAGCCTTTTTCTCCACCTTTTTTGTTGGTGTGCGCTCTCTACTTCATTGATGCATATGTGTCAAGCTTGCTTTTGGGAGGAGATCATCTTGGTGGGCCTTGATATTATTGTATGGCCTGCCCAATCACTTCCAGTGTCCTGCATCTCATGTGCATGTTATAACTACAGCTCACTCTGCATTGCAATACTATATGTGAAGTCGAGACATCTTCTAATTGGACAGTTGTGTGCATTATCTTGATCAGTTTTCCAACTTATAAAGCTGTGAATCACTCAAACTTTGAGGTCTCACTCATAGCGCTTTTATTGTTTTAGCAATGTATTTTCTATTTGAAGCAATCCAAATGGAATCCATATTCATAGTATACTTGACGCTTGGGTTTCTATGCTTGAATGCATGTCTGAGTACATATCATCTCATACAAATGCCATTGACAGTGCTTTTGGAAATTTTACTGGTTGTATCATGCTTGGATGATTTGCGTGTTCTTTTGTTGTTGATTTCAAAGTAATTTGGTTCTTGATTGAACTTGGACTAGTTGAATTCTTAGTTGGTTAATAAACTAAAGCATCGTGCAAAGAATACTTATACAAAGAAGTAATTATCTTTGATACTCCTTTTTGTATACATTGTTGCCTGAAAGGATGAAACTGTGTCATGTAATAATATTTCAATCCTTTGAAGAAGTTTGATTTTTGTGGTAACATATTTGGAAGTTGTATTAGAAGTATCTTATTTCCTTATTTAAGTACTTTTAAGGTGTGTGCAACCCACTAACTTATGGCGGCTTCAGGTACATTGATATTCCTGCCATCGTATCTGATAATGAAAAACCCATAAAATAGTGGCCAAAAAATCCATTGTTGGTTATAAAGTAAGTCGAATTGAGATATATTATAATTGTATATGGTTTCAACTTGCAGATATTTCACCCATTGAGACCTCAAACAAAATGCCCAACTCACACCAATCATCAACTCCACCACTTAATGAGAGAATACTTTCGTCCTTGACTCGGAGATCAGTTGCTGCACACCCTTGGCATGATCTTGAGATAGGTATAAATTCATTGTAAACCATGGAAACTTCTGACTTTGTTTTGGAAGCTGGACATTTTTTATTACTTGTTTATGTTTTAAGTACAACATTTCTAACTAATCTAGGAACTATTTAAAAGCGTACGATTATCTTTTTTTCTAGTTTTTGATATAATGATATTAATGCAGGACCTGGAGCTCCAACAGTTTTCAACTGTGTAAGTATACCAAACCCAAAAGTTCAAAGAAGCTTTGATACTTGAATAAAATCTACAAGAAGTCGGCACTAATATCTAGTTAGCATAGTCAAATCATGGTCCCTAAAATAAAGGTTGAAGTTATTAGCAGGGGTGAAGCCAAGGGGGCCATGGCCCCCCCATACTTTTGAAAAACATTACAAACCGTATGCATGTTTTGCCACTCCACCTACCTTGGGTGGAGTGGCGCTACATGTTGCTCCCTTTTTTTGTTTTCAGTTTTTGATAATTACTAATATATATGTATACTATTTTAAAATTATAATATTATACCCATTTGTTTTCATAAACACACACACACACACACACACACACACACACACACACACATCTATTTAATTCTTTTAAATTAAACTCTTATACATATATTTTTTTTAAATTAATCTGATACACCTATTTATAAGGTTGTCAATGATCTGAACTTGTGTTCTTAATTAAGCTCACGAGCCGAACCTAAGCCCAAAAAAAGCTCAATAACTTAATGAGCTTGAGCCGAACTTAGGTGGACTCTATTCGGTTAAAGCTCGGCTCAATTTGTTTATGAAATTAATATTCCTTTATCTTATATTATATATTAATATTAAACATATATATTATATGTAATAATAATCATCAATTATAATATTAATGTCTTTGGATGAAACTAAGGTTTTTATAGTCAAGCCTTTTACGAGCCGAGCTTTTTGTGAGCCGAGCTTAAGCCTAAAATATTTTAACGAGCCTAAGCTCAAAATGTTTTAAAGACCTTGAATCTAGCTTGAGCCTAAAATATTTTAACGAGCCTGACCTCAAAATCTTTTAACGAACTTGAACCGAGCTTGAGCCTTGCTCAAGGTTTACGAGCCCTGAGCCAAACACAAACTCAGCTTGGCTCATTTATAACCCTACCTATTTTTTAATAAGATTTTAAATTTTCTTGACATTTTTTGATTTTGTTTAAGTAGGCAAAATCAAAATCCTAAAGTTTTTCTCTAAAAGATTTAGGACAGTTTTGACAAAAAATTTCAAAATTGTCGAAATAATTAATTTTAATTAAAATAATAATTTAAAAAATAAAATTATTTTGTTGAAATCATCAAAATTTTATAGTAAAATTTTGACGAAATTTTGATATTTATTTCATAAAAATAAAGAAATAATAGAAAAGTTTTTTTATCGAAATTTCATTTCGATCCTCCAGACCGAATTCATCGAGCAATAATTAGTGACGCACAATAAAGTGTTTTTCTTTGTTTTTTTTTTATCATTTGTAATTTGCTTTGGCCCACCCAAGAAAAATTTTCTGGCTCCACCCCTGGTTATTAGTCACTGGTCTTGATAATGTTTAGTGCAAAGTGCAGATATACCAATGTGAAGTATAATTGTGTACCTTAATTTGGTGAAAATTAAATATTTGTGTACCTTACTGTGGTGCAAACTATATAACTGTGTGCTTTGATGTGATTATTGTATTTGATAGCTGAGTACCTGCCACAGAGAAAAGCATTGCAGGACCTATCTTCCTAACAACAGACCCCCCTTAAGACATCCCTTAGTCTTATTGATTCAATCTATTAATAATGAAATTTGTACTATTGGTTTATATGGCTACATATTCTAATCAGGTCAGCATTGGCCTGAAACATCCATTCATCAAATCTGCTATCGTCAGATAAGAGAAACTAAGATGTTTATACATCATAGATAAGTCTATACATAATGGGTTGTAAATTTTCAGAATACCAATCTGTGGTTCCATGAATGTTGGTGATAATCATTTTCTGCTAAATGTCGTATTCTTCCTGGAGCTGTTCTCTTTTTCAACTGGGATAGGGAATCCTGAGTTTTTATGTGAAACTACATCAAAATTTCCTTGTTGGTTTTGTCATCTCTGAGTGATTGTTCTAGATGGAAAGCTATTTTAAGTGTAATGAGCTATAATATATGAGGACCTAGTTTTTGATACATCACAAGCTAGCTTCTTATGTGCTTTGCATGGTACTTTTTGTTCTCAGTTCCATTGTAAACCATTTCTAGATTTTATGGAGTTTAAATATTTCTAGTGCGACTTTTATTTATAATATTGATATGGCCCTTTTTCAATTCTTTTATGTTACATCCCTTGTGAAACTGGTCTATACTTTTTTGCCAGAATGTATGTCAATACTACTGTATTAGGAGAAAGTACTGATTTGGTATTTATTAAGTGGCCTGGCACTTTTTGATACTTTTCTCCTTCCTAATTCACTGAAATAGATGGATATGAAATGAAAAAGGGAAAAAGGTAGTTCAACTATGTTCATTTTTTCAACCTAAAAAAAAATTCAGTTGAAAAAAGTATCATTTTTGCGTTTGTTTAGTTGGAAAAATTAGTGGCCTATATTGTAGGAAGCTAATTTTTTCATATATTGAAATTTCAGAAATTAATATTTTTAAAGTTATATATCAGTTTTCACTAGAACGGGATCCTCGAAAAAGTTGTTCTTGATAATTTTTTCATATATTGAAATTTCAGAAATTAATATTTTTAAAGTTATATATCAGTTTTCACTAGAACGGGATCCTCGAAAAAGTTGTTCTTGACAAGTTTCTATTGATTTTGATTTTCTTACTTCTAATATATAATTGATGCAACTTTTTTAGAGTAAATATGCTTGAGAATTATTATTTTATATAATAAATATGAAATATTAATATAATCACTTGATTTGATCCAATTGCATGTCCATTGCATGTATCCTATGCTAGCATATGGGAAGAATTTGGGAAATAGTTTGATTATATTTTCAGTAAATTTGATCAGCAAACCAGATTTTAGTGACAAACTTGTGCAGGTGGTGGAAATAGGGAAAGGAAGTAAGGTGAAATATGAACTGGACAAAAAAACTGGATTAATCAAGGTAGCCTAAAAGGCTTATCATGTTCAATGCTTGAGCTCTCTCTAGAGCGGTAATTAAGAGTATTATCATGTTCAATACTTTGCAGGTTGACCGTGTACTTTACTCATCAGTTGTGTACCCTCATAACTATGGATTCATCCCACGTACTTTGTGCGAAGATAGTGACCCAATGGATGTACTGGTTATCATGCAGGTATTCTATTTGATATACATGCCTTTTTCAAATGTTGATAGTACTTATGAGCATGCACATAGATGCATTATGCATAGTCATATACATACTATACACGAGAACATTAATGAGAGAGGAATTGTTGGATATCTTGTTTTGGAGAAGTGCTTTTAAAAGCGATTTTATGTGGATTACAGAATAAGTAAGTTGTTTTATTTTTCTTGTTCGTCATATCATTTTAACTTGTCAATCAAACAAGTTAATCCAATCCATTTGCAAGGTGAACTTCTCTCGGGTCGGTCATGATCGGTCATGACTACAGAGTCATGCCTATTGGATCATAACTGCCCAAGCAAGAGCAAACATGATCGGTGCTCAATGTTAAGTTTGGCTAACAATGGAGGTAAAAAGCCACATCCTGTAGGCCAAGGACCTGGATCAGCATTACATTGGGGTTGTGACCCATTTAGAGATATTCCACTAAGTGAGCTATCCAATTTAAGATTTAAAGTATCAGTTTGAGAGCGTCTCTGATATAAAGGTTTTGGCTACTACTTGTTAAATTTGCTTATATTTTTCAATGACTCGACCGGTACGTATCGGTTTTGAAAGGGGCCAGTATCCAATCCGAAACTGATACTTGAGACCTTTGATAAAGTTTGATGAGTTAGTATGCCACGTGAATCGCCATGATTACCGTTGGTTCTTTTACGCTTAATTCCGGATTTATTCTTCTTTTTTATTTACTTGTTTATTATTATTTTTTTTCTTTTTGGGGGTGTTAAGTTCGGAAAGGGTTATATTTCTAAATCTTTTTTCAAATATATTGCGTCAAAATAACTATATTAGGTTGATTCTCAGAGTAGAACTAGAATTACTGTTTCTCATGGTGTGAAAATGGATTAGGAACCAGTTCTTCCGGGATGCTTTCTTCGGGCTAAGGCCATAGGCCTCATGCCTATGATCGATCAGGTATATATTTCCACAGACAATTACCCGTGTCCTTTGGCTGAAAACATCAACTTATTTTACAATTGGTGAACACAGGGAGAGAAAGATGACAAAATTATTGCTGTGTGTGCTGACGATCCGGAGTATCGACATTTCACTGATATCAAGGAGCTCCCACCTCATCGATTGGCTGAGATCCGGCGCTTTTTTGAAGACTGTATCCTTTTGTCATTTTTTAGCTATTGAGTGCAAAGATTTCATTTGTTGTCTGTCTGTCTGCATTCTAATTATCATTATTATTGTTCGATTGGTTAAAAATATAATTGTATTATAGACTTTTAGTGGGACAATCCCCCCTGTACACAAGAGGTATACACAAGCTAGCTTACAGAAACAGCTAGATAGCTAGATAAACATCTGTACAAAAAGACCTGACTGCCAATCATCCCAAACCAAAGAAAGGTTAACCCCATCAAATTCTTTTCTTTTATCTTCTTTATTATTGTTTCTTTAGAAATATTTTTAGTTGTGCTAAACCAATAGATAAACAACGTAAGCATAAGCGATATAGTATACTTGTTTTATCTTAATAATCGGAACATCAGACAAGAAAAATGAAAACAAGGAAGTTGCAGTTGATGACTTTCTGCCTGCCGCTACTGCCTATGAAGCAATTCAGCACTCCATGTAAGGAATCTCCCCTTCCAAAGTTTATTTGTTCTATCTTGTTGTGGATGGAGTACCACTAGGGATTTACATCGTGCCATGCCTAAATTTGGGTAACCCAGGCCCAGCACCGCACGTGGCCTATGGTACGGTTTGGCCGTGCTTGAGCTTGCCCACATTTTATTGGGGCAAGCTGAGCCATGCTGTACTGTGGGCCGCAAAACCCAGGCACGGCCTATGTACCCCCCCTAAGTACCACTACTAATAGGCATAGGAAGGGAAGCAGGTTGAACTAAGACTTTTGTTGACCATTAAAAGTGGGTTACTGGTGTAGTGAGAGGAATGTGTTTGTGCTAGTAATCAAGCATTTATTGTGTCTCTTAGACTATGTTTGAATTGCCGGAAAACCTTGAAAATAAAGAAAATAAAATTCTGTAAAATATTTTACAGATAAATAATTTTTTTTTATATATTTTCTTCTTGTTTGAAATGAAGATGGAAAAAAAATCAGAAACTACATAAAAAACAGAACGTGGATCAATGTTAGAGAGAGAAAGAGAGATTATAGGGAGAGTTTTGAGAAAAAGGAAGGTCGTGAGTCATGTCACGGAAAATAACTTTGGGTAGACAGATTTTTTAAAATTCGTTAATCATAGATTCATTGCTTTATTTTGCCTGTTTATGTGTAGGGATCTGTATGCAACCTATATAGTGGAGAGCTTGAGGCGGTAGCCGGTTAATCTCATAGCACGTGATTCAATTTGGAGTAAAACTGTTATAACCATCAAGAAAGAAGTATGCTGCTGCTCCTCATTCCTCGTATATAATCTTGGTTCATGGTAATAGGAATCTATATTTTATTTGTTTCTTACATAGACACTGCAGGGCCTGTGATTTTGACAGTAAAAGAATGATGCTTGTGATGTAGAAGTATTTCATCGAGATCGACTATTATCTGATAGTGGTGGGTTTAAGTTTTGGGTGTAAGAGTGATCCTGGACTCTGTTTCTCCTACAGCATCCTCAAAATAACTCTACGCATTTTAGCTAGTGATGACCTCTCTATGTTACTTGTATAGTTATTTCCAAAATCGATTGAGGGAAACTTGATACCGTACAAATTCTCTCTGCATGTGAGGCTTGCTAAATAGGGTTGATCTCTGCCATGCTGCAAAACTACACATGCCTTGATTATTAAACTATATATTTGTTACAAAGGATTACTAATAAGCAACGCATTTTGGACCTTTCAAATTTTGTTTCAAGACCAACCAAAAAAGAAAAAAGGGTTCATTAGTTACAAAATGAACATATGACCCATGTCTCTTCCACTCAAGGCTTGAGTGGAAGAAGAAAGAAAGCAAGCTAAACAGCCAAAAAAATGAGTTCCCAGGACGGGCAGGATTCTACTGTAGGGGGTTGGTGAAATTTGACAAAAAATTCGATTTTTAGTTGAGAAACTAAATGTTATTTTTTATAAAAACAAGACTTTTATAAATATATTTGATTTGGTCAATCCAAACCGACTTTTTCAGTTTAAACCGAACCAATTGACAACCCCTCGTGAAGATAACAAAATTTGTATGTAAGATTTTATAAAAGCAATTGTCAACTTAAAAAATTGAGAAGAAATACTTGGCTCAGTGTTCATCTGCCTTGTTTCTTTAGTTTATATTCCCTCTCTTATTATGTATCAACAATCAATTTCCAAAACTACACCGTCGTTTTGATCTAAAAGTTGGACCGTCCAATAATATACAATCAATCTTTGATCTGCGAATCAACCAAGTCAACTTGGGCTTTATCTGATGATGTGTCGGCCTCCTATGTCCAACAACAAAAGTCGAAAAGAAGGACCACCAAAGTGACATACCAAACTTTTTTGATTGAAGTTATATATATAAATGAAAAGGGAGGAAAGAGAGTGGTTGTGCTCAAAGTATATACCAAGAAGATCCTCTCTCTTCCCCTCCTACAAAAGGAACCCTCAACCCTCTCCAAACTATCTTTCAAACCATCATCATCCCCCTTTAGCTTCAGGCTTCACTTTGGGGTTGTAATGGAGTCCGGGGCCGGCGGCAGCAACATCGACGACGATGCCGATGATGATGACGGTGAAGACAACGAGTATGGAGCTTACAATGATTGCTAGGTTAACCACTTGGGCAACTGAAGATCCTTTGGCAATGTAATGTATCCACCTGAGACGTGGCTTAACCACCATCACTCAAGCCAGTCATCTTTATGGATAAGGTCTCCTTTTTTTCTTTTCTGTACGTTCTACCGACATATTTATATTACACTTGCAAGTTTTGCTTTTCCTTTTTCTTTTTTGTCATAGTCTGCATTTTCACAGGTTCTCTAATTATTGTGATTAATTAAATACACTTGAAGATGCCCTAGTGTGTACTACAGCTTATGCTACAACTTCCACGCTTCGAATGATATGAAACCCCACTCCACCGGTAACCTTATCCCTTCCCCAAAACAACCGGTTACCGGTTACATGGCATTGCATGGCATGGCACTGTAAACATTGTAAAGATGATTTTGTTTCATTCTACATTAGAACAAATGAATAGGTTAAGAGTTACTAAAGTCTAAATTTTTTGTCCACAGCGACACCAAGCTATTAAACAGGAGAGGGGAAGAAAAGAAAATCATATATTCATATCACAATTGAAGTATCTGTAAGTATTACCAAATGATGAGAAATTTACCTTCTATTTAAAATAAATAAAGCTCAAGACAAAATAGCAAACAAAGGAAATCCAAATGCACCAACAAACTCTTCGGTAGTAAGAAGAAAAGTTTAAATCCATACTCGGCAAAAAACCCAACCTAGTAGAAGAAGCCGAGTACTTTGCCACCAACGTTCTTTCTCCTAGCCTCTTCATGATCCATGATACCCGCAGATGTTGTCAGCACAATATATCCAAACTGCAAGAGAAGAAGATCTTTTAATGTTGTTGTTTTGTTGAATAACGACATACTTCGTAAAGAATGGATGTATATCCATTACATGTGTCAAATAGTAACAAATTATTATCATCAGGGTGGGTGGGTTAGCTGTTAACCAACACGGGTTAACTCACCTGGCAGGCTCTCCAGCTTAGGAACTCGAGGTCCCAGGGCTTACCTGATATACGGTCCTTATAGGTGTGGTCTTGTACCACGTAGGTCAACTCAACTGGCAGGCTCTCCAGCACAGGAATTGGAGGTCCCAGGTTCGAGTCCTAGGGCTTACATGATATATTGTCCTTATGGGTGGGTTCATGTATCCAAGGTTTAATACTCCAAATGTATTAAACCTTGTTTCATACTCCAAATGTAGGAGATCCCATTAAGCCAATATCCACCTATTTCAATTACTATTTCCATCCGAACAGATCCTTTTGCTTTCAAAGATGACTAACATTTAGCATAAAGGATAAACCAATGGCTCCAACCTGCTCATAGGAGTGTAAATTTATTGGTGGCCTGGCCAACAGTAACCTTACGCTTCCACCAATCACTCACTAGTCTCCACCGCCGGTAAGATTATTGATGAATAATTAACCAGAAAGTTATATTGCTAACCTGTCTTGAAGGAAGCAACCTAGCAGTCCAAGGTTCAATGTCCTTGACACCCACATCAAAACGAGGACTGATAACCCCACATTTGTTAAGTCTTCCATTCAGTTCAACCACGATTTTACCAGACCTGTGATCATCAACATACTCAAACTCTCCAATATAACCTGTACACCGAAACCGAAAAGGGAATAAAGATATATGGAGAAAAATAGGTGACGATAACAAAGGAAATGACTTTAACCGCTAAATGCTGATATATATATATATCAAGAGAGAGAGAGAGAGAGAGAGAGAGAGAGAGAGAGAGAGAAGTGAATAGGTGCAAACCGTGCTTCTGCATGACCAGGAGGAACTTGATGATCACTTTTGAGGATGGTCTAATCATGACCTGTCGCTTCCCCCGCTTCTCTGCATTGTACATGCTCTTAAGAGCATCATTCAAGACACTGATTCTCACCATCCTTGCTAAAGCAGCTGTTTCAAAGTATTACAGATATCAAATGGTTACAGAATGCTAACAAATTCATGTATAAAACAAATAGAAAATTGTAGAGAAAGAGAGAGCGAGCGAGGGATAATGCCATGATACGGTACATGGGGTTCATTTCATATATGGTAAGAGAAGGTTTTTATATATAATAAGAGAAAGAATGCCTGATGAAATATACGTACAAGGTACAAAACATATAGATAAATATAAAGAAAACTGCTCTTTTCCTTGTATCCCAGCATGGTATACCCTTTGTTTTTTCCTCTGATGAATGATGCACATGCAGGATGCAGCGGATCAAGAACAACTCTTCAGTTACTAGTTAATAGAATTCGACACTAAGATTGATCTAATTGAGCGATCCTACAGATTAAATATAACGCAATTATAGAATATGGTTAGCGGTGCCACTATATCTCGTCATTTAAATCCTCGTATTCACAGGACATGGGTATGTCCTGCTCTTCTTCTCTCCCAACCCTCTCTCCCTTCCACAATTGCAACACAACAATTTATTGTCATCTTCACAGAACCTTCCCTATCTCTATTATCCTCTCTTCTCCTCCCCCTCCCCCTCCCCCTCACTCTCTCCCCTCTACTTTAAAAACAAGCTGAGAACAATCCACACCTAAATTTATTTATTTTCATTTTAATATAAACCACTTTCTCTTCTCTTTGTCAGTAGTCTTTTTTTTCCATTTTTATAACCATCCCTCAGCACTTTTTTTTATGGGTTAAGGTGCTAGAACAGGTTGTATACCAATTATAAACATATAACTGCACTACATTACAAAACATAAAAATTTGACATAGAGCATGCTACTCGGACGGGTGCCTAATCAATTCGGTAACAGGTAGCTCTCCTCTATGGCATAGCTTCAACTAGATGTTTTAACATCGGTGATGGTTGAAAACGATTCATAGAAAGGATACTGGAGACTTTTAACCTCAAATCCATTCAACATCAGAAGGATTTTCAATGTGAAGTAATTCTCTAGAAAAACTCCAATATGCTAAATTTAACATATGAAGGTTTTCTTTCTTTCTTTTTTTTTTTTTTTTATATATGATGGATATGTGCAGTACAACTTTTAACTACACTTTTGCTCTCTTGAACTACAAACAGGCTGCTGAATCTGTCTTAGGACAGGGTACTGAAAAACTTGGGACTTCTGATCAGCAATTTCCGGGCACCTGAAAGTTTCTTTAAGATTTATTTGCGCAGCAAATGTAACTTGGAATTTGATAAATCAAGTTAGACTTCAAATGCTGAATAAAGATTAACAAGTAACTAAATAACCAGGACAAACTTGTATTCCATTTGCTTTTAATAATATCGCACAAGCAATTTCCAACCAAAGTCTGCATGGTCTGAAACAACTAAAACATAGTAATCATAGATGATTTGGACATGCTGATTAGTCCATTTCATTTCACTGAACAGCAATATGTTCAATGTTGAATCATTACTGGAGAAACGATACGAGGGAGAAAACAATGAGGTGGATGATGAAAAGAGTTGTTACCTCATTATGGGCAACTCAATATCCAGAGACATGGGTATGAGTTGCCAATTTGGTAAACAGAAAGTCATATAGACCATCAGTATACAAAATCATATCATTTTTGTGGCATTGAGACACTGGAACACAGCATTAGCAGTCCTAATCATTCAAATTTGGCATTCAAACATGATACGATCAGCTACCCAGGCATCTCTTTTGGGTCAGTCCACACGTAAAGATGGTTTCTAAGTTTCTCCAAACTTTTCCTTAATCTACATCGTTGTTTCCCTTATCTTGAAATTTTTGATGTAGTTTCCCTTATCCTGAAATTTTTCCTGTACAATTATTTTACCAGAGATATCACAAAGATAAATTTCCAAGGAAAAATTCTCTAATCTAAAGGTAAGAGTTTCCCTCGATATCGAAATTTAAAACAATGGAATTAAATTGTATTCCACACCAAAACAGCAGCAAAGGTGCAAATGTTGTTCAATGCCACATTCTTTGTGGCAATATCAACCTGTCCAGCCTTCCAACTCCTCTTGAGTCTTGACCACTTAACTACATACAATAAACCCACCTGCCAACCCCCACACCCTTGGCTGTAATGTTATCTGGTCAAAATCAATTATATGGTGTCTCATCAGGTCACCAATCAAGTAAGACTTACAGCCTATGGACAGTTGGACACGAGGTAAAACGTAAAAGATACCCCGAATTTTGGTGAAATAAGCAAAAAAAGAAAGAAAAAAAAATCACTCTACAGAGATGAACAGAAAGAAAGAAATAAACCTAAAAGCTTATACAGTAGTAGTTAAAGTGGAAAAAAAAACCCACAAAATCTCCTTATAAAGGTTTTTCATATATTATCTAGGATGCAGAGATTACACAAAGAGAAACATGGAAAATAAATGGAACTATAGATATAAATTCCATCACAAAAATGCACTTGCTGGATAATGTAGGGCAGATTATGCAATCTAATTTTAATGCTCAACAAGAAAACCCTGCAAAGCATGGAGACAAATGAAACATATATTGTGTGAGTCCTCCAACACACACACACACAAATCACAATTACTGCATAGATGTGAAAGAACAGGAAAAATATATAGAAGAAAGAAATAAATATGGATCTACCAACAGAGGCACGAGAACATAAATCAGCGAATCAGTATTACTTCCATCCAAGAAAAATGGGGGCAAAAAACAAAACAAAACGAATCAAAATCACCTACGACTGCAAGATTCCTGATCTAAACCCGGGATCAATATAGTAGAACAGAAAGCAAACCCTAGTTGAGATTAAACAGAAAAAATAATATTAATATTAATAACAATAAGTAGAAACAGATCCTTGAGCTGGGAGATGAAGATCTTACCCTAAACCAGAGAGCCGCAGCAGTTCCTATTAGACTGTGGACGGCTCGAAACTAGACGTTCTGGTCTTCGAACTTTTTGAAGGAGAAAGAAAGCACCCTATCCTATAAGGACAGAAGCTGATCAGTAATTACAAGATTACCCTTTCTTCTACGATTCTTTCGAGTTCCGATACTACCCTTGCTTAATCTTCTATTTTCTGTCCAAGCTTGTTTCATCCTTGGCACATCTAGCCCTATCTATGCATTGCATTCAATTACTATTTTTTTATATTGTATACATATAAATATTATATTATCAATACAATATAATTTATATGTTAATGATCATTTTTGGCATCCATGTCATATGTAGTAGTGGCCCATAGAGCCGGGTCGGATTGGAGTTTATAACATAGTTCATATCGATGTTTTACGATGTTGCATTAGGGGTGGCAATGGTCGGGTGACCCATCTGACCTCATCAGCCAGCTCTTATGATCGGGCGGGCTTGGACAAGGATAAGTGATTGATCCGGTCCGACTCAAACTACGCATTATATGTAATTACTTTTTTTTTTTTAATTATTTTGTATTCATATAAACGTTTTACTTTCATTACATAGTCATATTATTTTATTGATTAATATATATAAATCTCAAAAAACAAAAATTTTATATTATTTTTTGTTATAGGTATTTAATGAAATATGCTTGTAATTTATGGTTTTTAAATTTTAAAAACTAAACCCTTTGAATTTGTAGGGTCGGGTTGAACAGGGCTCGGGTTTGATACATTTTAAATACATCGAGCTTGAGTTCGCACCTTTGAGGCCGAAGGTCAGGTCAAGCCGAGTTCAAGCCAACATAAATAATGTTATATTAGGGTGCAAACTCGACTTGAACCTGCACAAAATATTAATAATGATGCATATGCCATGAAAACTAAACAAATAAAGAAAAAACAAATACACATATAAATAGTTCTATTATATAAAGGATTTCTTATTTAATATAATAAAGGAGTTTTATCAGCTTGGACTAAAAAAGCCCAAACCCAACCCAAAAAACATAATACGGGTTTAAAATTAAACCAAGCCTTAAAAAAACACATGCTCAGCCCACCCAAAAGTTACCTCAGATTGAACGGGCAATGGATCGACCCAAGCAAGTTGACAACCTTACACAAAACAAGGTTTCTAAGGATTGGATCGGTCTGAGCCGTATTAGGATCGTCCAGGACCGGTTCGGTCTCAAGTCATGATAAAATAGTTGTATTGTGAGACTGTGGGTTCAACCTATCCAACTGATATCATTGCGAACTGACCGATACAACTGATCCAGTGATTGGTTCAACCGATTCAATGTTTTTTATTTTTAATTTATAAATTGAACATTTCAGACCGGTATCGATTTGATTCGGTCCGATACCAACTGATACCACGAGTCTGACGACTGGTCCGGCCGATCAAATTTTATTATTTTTAAAAGATGGGCGATCCATTTTTGTACCGAGTCCCGACCGGCCGTTACCGCAGGTCAGGAACGGAACCGGTCCGGTCCTCGATCAAGAGACGTTAAACCTTGTCGCAAAACCCTACAAAACCCTTTTTTGGCAAATATCTTCCTCCTATCTGGTCTTAGTAACGGGGAAGAAGAAGAAGGGAAAAACAAAAGCATGAGTTCTTACAACAACAACAGCAACTTCGATAGTCTCCTCCTCCAAAGCCTCATGGGTAGGCTTCAGCTTCGTCCTCCTTACCTCAACACAAACTCTTTCCTCTCTCAAAGTCTGGAAGATTTTCTTCTCGACGCCAACAACGCAATCCCCGACAATGACGATGACGATGACGATGACGATGACAACAACAACAAAACCCAACTCGCCAAAGAAGAATCAAAGCTCGAGAGGGAGATTATTCGTGTAATCCTCAGTGGGAAAACCGAAACCCTAAAACCCAATTCAGGACAAGCGGTTGCGATCGGCGAACACCATATCTGTATCGGATTTCATGAAGAGAAGGGATCGGATTACCGTGTTTGGGAATGGCATGGCCATATAATGTTGTTTGATGATGAGAATGGGTATTCTCCTGAATACATTTATGGGAATTATTTTGAGAGATTGCCGGTGACGGCCGTTTCTGATGATGAGAATGATGGGGAGACGGTGGAGAAAGGTCGGAGTTTAGGGTTGAGAGGGCTGATCGATTCGGTTGATCCGACCAGCGGTCGGGTTCTTCGTCGGAACATGAATGCTGGTTCTCCGAAGTAAGCATGTCTATTTTATTACTTTAAATGTCACATTTCCTTTATGGTTATATTTGTTGTTTTTATTGATATTGATGAGTTTTAATTGGGATTGCACTAGTTGGATTTCTATGATCAGATGGTTTGGCTTTTGGTGATTGGTGGTTATTATTTGAGGGTGTTGATGAGTTTCTAAGTAGACTGGAGTTTGATTGGGTTTGCTTGAAAAAACAATGCAATTCACATATTTTGGGTAGTTTATCGGATTTGCAAGTTTAAAAGTTATCGTAATTAAAACTACTCCTTTAGTGGATTTATGTTTGGCCGGATACTGTCCATGTAAGCATGTTTTGGGTCCTGTTTAGGACTTTCAACGAGCTAGCTCAGAGCTCGGGTTCTGCTCGTATGAGCCGAGCTTGAGCCCAAAAAAAAGCTCATTATCTTACTGAGCTTGAGCCGAGCCTGGGTAGGCTCGGTTTGTTTGTGAGATTGTACATCCATATTCCCATATCTTATATCATATATTAATATTAAACATACATGTTAATCTATTATATCATAATTAATAATAATCATTAATCATAATATTAATGCATTTGTATTAAGTTAACCATTTTTTGCGAGTGGAGCCCTTTACAAGCCGAGCTTGACCCCAAAATATTTCAACGAGCTTGAGCCAAAAGTTTTTAACACGCCTGAGCCGAACCCGAGCCTTGCTCAAGATTTATGAGCCTGAGCCGAGCTCGGCTCGTTTACAGCCCTAGTCTTATTGCATGAAATTTAGGAACAAAATTCATGTAATATTGTAGATGTATATATTTTAGGGATTGTATTTTACTTATAGATCACGATATTTCACATGTAAAGAAAGTATCAAGACTATCATCTACATAAAGTAGGTCCTTCTTAGTGGCATGGAATTTTGTTGACTGTTCGTGTCTTCTATTCTGTTGTTAAAATCTTACGTTTCAATTCAATTTGACTCTACATCGATTCAGATCAGTATAAAAGTCGATCTTTAAAATGAATCTTACGATCTATGCATTGAATCTTATGATTTGCAATTTAATCGCACGATTAATACTATTCAAACGATTCAGCTCTGCAACGCTAAAAAAATGTTTGCTTATTTTTTACGGAAAAAATTCCTTTGTATTGTTTACATATTTTAAACTATGAAAAGCCCTTTTTTCCGAAGAGAAATCCCCAAACCTAAACCCTACTTCTAAAATTACCACGAATCTTATGATTTACGATTCAATTCTAAGTGGCCCCTAATGATTTTCAATTCGATTCACGATTTGACAACCTTAGTCTTCTGCCTATCCTTTTTGAATTTTGTGCTTTTTTGTTGGGTGAGTTATTTGGTTATACTAATAACATGCCCGCTTCAAGTTTTTAATTTTTTGTTCCTTAAACTCTTCAATGCTGGCGTGTTTACATGTTTAGGGTCATAGGGTGTGGTCGGCTTGCTTGATTTATATGGTAAAGCATGGGTGGAACACTAGAAGTATACTTGACTAGTTTTCAGGACTGTAAAGTATGGAATGCTTGTTGATGGTTTTCAAGCTATATGTCTATAGGTGGGCGGCTTGGTGGACGGCCCCTTTATTGGGTACAATATATATTTTTCTATTTACTTATAGAAAAGGAAAGCATGAATAAATATGCTCTACTACTTTTTTGGCAACTGGTGAAGACACTAAATCAAACTATAATCTTTTGCACCTGCTTCTCTTTATCATACGAGTAGGTGCTCTACTGCCAGTAAAGTGGTCTATGAGTAGCTAATGAGCAGCGAACTCTTGGAAGTTGGAAAGACTTTTGGTAGGTGATGGTGGGTCCCCTTTGTGCTTCTCATCTTCATTTGCAGGTGATACCTTAATATTTTCATGGGTCTCTACAGCCTCATCTAAAAGTATTATGATGCACTCTATTGTGTTACGAAGTGGTTTCGGGAATGCAAATCAATTTGACTAAAGCGGTTTGTTTAGGGGTTGTAGATGAAGTAAATTTGGATGAACTTTTTGTGTTTTTGCATGTAGATTAGGAGACTTGGGGATTTTGTTAGGTGATCCATATAATACCTTTTTGTTGTGGAATAGTGTTTTAGAAGAAGTTGGCAAGGTGGAATGTCAAGTATTTGTATTTGTCAAAAGATGGGAATGTGACACTTATTAGAAGCTCTCTTTCAGATCTCTCTATGTACTTCAGGTTGGTAGTAAAGATCCATCAGTTGTGGCCAGAAGAATAGAAAAATTGCAAAGGGCTTTCTATGGTGACTCACAATTATCATCTAGTTAGATGTTTTGATGTTTTCAGTTCAAGGGAGGCTGGATGTCTTGGATTGAGAAATTTGTTGGTGTTTAATAAAGCATTGGTGGAGAAATAACTATGGAGATTTGGAGAGGAAAGGGACAGGTCGTGGAGGATGATCATTGCAGTCAAATATTGGTGTAGACCGGGAGGCTGGGCTGTGGACCTTATAATGGACAGTTTGGGGTGGGATTGTGGAAGGCTATTTCTTGCATGCTTGAGCAGTTTCAACGTGGTGTCAGATTCTAGATAGGGATTGGTGACGGAGTACGATTTTCGGTTGATCCTTGGTGTGAAGAAGTATCTCTTTGGCATTGGTTCCCATACCATTTTTTGTTTGTTCTCTTTGACATAGGAGGCTTAGGTTAGAGATCTCATGGTAAAGGGCCAAGAGAGGTTATCATGAAACTCTGGATTTAGAATGCTTCTTTTTTATAGGAAATTGGAGTTGATGGTCTCTCTTCTCACTCTTCTTCAATCTATTAGGACTCGAGATGGCCCGGATACTAGGAAATGGAATTGGGCTAGTATTGGTAGATCTACTGCTATAGGTTGTTTCTCTCTCTGGTTCGGGTTGGTGATTGGTGGGGTTCGGTGGAGCCGATTTGAAAGTTTCTTCTCCCTCTTCGGTGTCCTTTGTATGGCAAGAATTTTGGATATGATTCTCATCATAGATCACTTGATTAGTGGGAATCAGGTGATTCCTAGCCGTTGTTATATGTACAAAGACAACGTGGAATCGGTGACACACCTCCTATTACATTGTAGAGCGGCAAAACAGGTTTGCGATTTATTCTTGAGAAAGTTCAAGTTATGCTGGTTTATTCCTAAGCACTTGGTGGAAGTATTGAATGGTTGGGTATGGCGAAGTGGTCGAGGCAGGAGAGCTCTGTTGCGGGATCTTTTTCCTTAGGCTATTTATTGGACCTTGTGTAAAGAAAGAAATCGATGCATTTTTGAAGGAGAGGAAATGAGGAACACAGCATTAGAGGTGTGATAGCCAGAGCATTAACGTTGTTATTCCGATGTGTGGTCTCTTTAACATAATTTGGGGAGTTCTACTTGGATTTTGTATAGGATTAGGAGATTCTTGGGACTTGTGACGGAGGAGAAATTATTAATTATTAGTGAAATTGGCACTGTATTTGTTCTTGATTTGGTGCATGAAGCGAAAATAGGCCTCCACTCCTTAACTGATGACATAGATTTTAGCACAGTCGTAGTTACTAACAGCTGATTCGGAACACTACGCTTTCTGAAGAAAGGAGTTTGAGCATGAAAATGAAGAGAAAAGAGGAACACATGAAAGAAAGTACAAAAAACAGTGATTGTAAGTGAGTCCATAAATGCTTAAGCTTTGGTAACATGTGTTAGTTCATAAAAGAACACAATCCTTCTTCAGTTTGATCTGGGTCTAGTTTCTTTGTTGCACATGATAAAGCTCAAACAACAGAAATCTTGTACACCCTAGGATGCTGAAATAGAGGATTTATTTTTGAAGGGGTGCAAAATGACTCTCTAGACATTGAATGTTAGATTTCCATTAATTGTGTTTGGAATCGAAAATAGTAGAAATACTTATGTTGTTGTAGCGATACTTGTAGTTATATCCATTGTAGCGATACTTGTGCTTAAGGGACATACAAATGATTTATTGCAGTTTAAGAAGGCTTGTGAGAAAACCTTAAAGCGTGAGGCTCACAGAAGCTTGCACCTCATGGCTTGAGACTTGCCATAGGATTGTGCTTGCTCATCATATAGTATATCAAACTAAGGATCTTGATGCAAAATTAATGGAAATTATTTTTCTGTATGTCTTAAACTTATGCTAAAAGTTTAACTTTTTGTGTTTTAAACCGTTTTGATGATTTATTTCACATTAAGAGATTCTCATAGATGTTAAGGGATCTGAGGTCATTAGTTTACTGTGTCCTTATTGAGACATTTTCAATAGTCACACTTGAACCTACAATGTTAAATGATGGATAACTTATATCTATCAATATTTACTTGGAAAAAGGTAAACCTTAACTGTAACAATTTCTTGCTTCAGTTTTGTTTTATTTTTCCATAATAAACTCACACATAATTTGGAATTTTGAAAGTTTCGTGTATAGGTATACTTGAAATTTGATAGGGTTCATTGAATATGTGGTTCTAAATTTTTTATTATAAAAATATATCTTCTCTTATTTATGTCTCCCTTTTCATCTTTTTCTTGTTTATGTTGGTACATAATATTTTATTTTATTTAGTAAAAGTACATGCTTTTATCGATTAAAAAAAAGTACATGCTTTAGGCTTAAGCTTCACATCTTGAGAAATGCCTCACGTTCAATCAAGGATAACGTCTCGCTTTGTCTCACACTTCAACGTCTGAAAAATGTCTTGCGAGGTCGTTGTACCGATGATATTCTTTTCCTTTGGAGTTATTTTTATTTTATTTTAATTTGTAATGATGGAATACCTTAATTGAGGGATAGTTTGTGATGGAAAATTGTCCAAAAATAATGGTAGTTTTACAACATGGTGTTTCTATTTGAAGAGTTGTCTTGAACATATTAGGTCTCTTTTCTGTTGTATTTTCCATAAAGAGCTTCAATTCCACTAAGCTTTGTAGCTCTTGCTAATCATGTCTGGACCAATACATTATGCATAGATGTCAAGTTTATGTTGTTGAATAAATGTTGAACCGACCTCTTTGACATGTTAATTGTTCTATTAAACTTGGTTGTGTAGAATTCTAAAGGTGTAAGATTTGAGCATTCACTTCTTATGAGAGTTGGTTAAGTGATTGCATTGGGCAAGTAATGGCATATTTGGTAAGTGAAAGTGAATATCAATTTAACACTAAGGCATTGAAACTTGTTGGTTTCAAATGGCAGTATAACAGCCAGTTTCACTTTTTGTTAACTGATTTTGTTAATTTTGACAAAATGAGAAATGAACGTATATTTTCTTGACCAAGTTACTTGTTTGTCTGATTGAAATCCAGTGAAAAGTGTAAAGCCGAGCTTCTGAAGCCCCCAAACAACTAATTGCATGGATTTTATGTTTTCCCACAAAGCCTAATAAGAAATGATTAACTGAAAATTGAGAAATATCTCAACTACCCTTCAAGCTTTAACTGTGGAACTTTTTGTACGGATTATAAAAAAAAAAGGGTTTGTGAAATAATCATAGTTTTTTTACCATAATAAATTAGAATAAATTCACGGTTGGCAAAAATAATCAATGCGATGTTTGTCATGGTACAAAATTGAGCAAATTACAATTCAGCAGATATCAAGTATGCCCAACTACTATGAATTTCAGATGTAGACAAAAAAAGGCTGTATGAGGTTTGCAACAAATCAAACTCAACCTGAGTTACAGTTTACAGAAGGCAATAAAAAATTTGATGTAAAACACAATAAATGGAGTGGGACATTAGGTGGTTACTCATCTGAAAGGAGCTTGATTGAAGGTGAGACACCTGCAAAAAAAAAAAAAAAAGGGTTTGCTAGTGTGGCAGCCTCTTTCTGCAGCCTTGTTTTAGGTCCGAGAAAGTATGCTTGACGGCATATCCTCCAGCATTACCTTTCTTTCACCAAATTACCACCAGAGTTCTGCTGTTCTTCTTTGTTCGTTACTTTCTTATTGATCCTTCTTGTAACTTTGATGGTGGCTATGCCTTCTTTTTCTCAGAATTTCCTTCCCCTTGTTTTTCCCTTACATCTCCTTGGTGTTCTCATGACATATTGTTGTTATGCCAAAATCCCTGTGTTATTGTGGATTGTGCACTTTTGGACTGTGCAATTTTTCAACATAAGGTCTGTCTGTTCAGTACACTCGAACTGGAAATGAAGTCCTTCAAGGATGCTTATCATTCTTGTTCTGAATAAGTTGCTTGTAGATTTTTTTATTATAACTTAGATTATCCTTCTACTGGATTTTCATCAGCTATATACATTCTATATTTTTTGCTATGAACTTGTTGTTTTAAGTATTATTTGTTCTGATTTTCTGTTTTCCTTCTCAAACTGACAGGTTTTAGGTGGGTGACTGGTTTATGTGGAAGTGGCAAAGAGGCCTTAGGATCTGAAGAGGAGAGTGCTTTTGTCCTTACCTTACTAATCTTTGAAGATTGATGGCTACACTTATGTTTTAGCGCCCTTCTCCAGCCATGTTTGGAGGTTAAGTTGTACCCAACATAGTTAATAAGTTTGAACTTCACATTTAAGTTGCCTTAAGTGAACAGTTACATATTCCATCTATTATTTGGAATTGTTATGAATGAAAAGAAAAGCAAAAGCAGTTTTACTATATGACATTTGGTTTTATTTTCCTTCTGATTAGCTTTATTTGATTTTTAAGCATTCTGTTTGTGTTATTCGTGGGCTTGCATATGCATATCTAATGGTAACTATTTTATCTATCATTTATCATCATCAGCCAAGCCTTATCCCATGTATATGGGGCATAGTGTTTAAACTTGGTATCAGATTGGGGATCGTCCCTGTCTGATACCGAGTTGGATTGCCGATCCAACTCAGGATTGGCCAATCCAAACGTGGCCCAATAATTTTTTTTTTTTAAGCATAAATTTTTGAGTGGTGTCTGAAGATCCAATATTTATTGTCCGATTTGACTTGTCCGAAACCAAGTCAAATTGTTTGGATCAGACAATCTAACTCAGTTTCGGACCGAGTCAAAGACTTTAGCAATTTTAGGGATTGGCTTGGGATCGTGACTCGTCCCAAGCTGATCCTGAGTTGTATTGGTTGATCTGACTCGGGATCGGCCGATACTTAACACTATGATATGGGGTGTCTACATTAGATATATTTTTATTTTCCTTTTCTGGGATGAATATTGAAAGAAAATTTATTAACTAGATGAAGGGAATATATACAAAAAATAGCAAAACAGAAAGAAGTTCACCAACCTTTGTTGGTGCTCAAAAGGAAACTCAAAAGAACAAAAAACAAGTGCCAAACAAAATACAAAGGGGATAGCAACATTGTGAAACCATCCTCACCACTAACATGCTCATCTACTAGTGTCTTTTCTCTAGCATCATCTCATCTGACAAAATTTTCCTAATCATAATTTGCCTCCCATCCCATTCTTGGCAGGTCAATCAGCCCTATCATTAGCATCTATTGGATTTTGAGAAAAGTTAACCGTCATCTCTTTGGAACGGGCATGAGCCAACCCAACCAGGCTAGCTAATCTCCAGGAGCACTGAAGAGGTTTGGTTAACCATGTAACTGTTGTGAATGAGTCTCCTTACATGGACAAACAATGAAATCCTATGGCCCGAGCCTCCTTCAACCCCATAACCCATACCCTATTCTGCGTTCAAATGGACAGATCATCCAACGGGGTCAGTGAGCACATGTAGAATCCTGTCCTCACAATCTTTTAACACTCTTCCATTACCTGATCAGATACCAAGTAATCAGTCATCACCCTACGCATGTGAATAGGGCGATGACAAGGAATGGTTTATCTTTTGAAGCAAATAGTTGGTATTGCCTTTCATAAAGAGCCATTTTCCAAATGAAAGTGCCGATAGGTATGCCTGACTTCCACAGAAACTTTTTAAGGAAGGTAGAGGGTTGTGAAATAAAGAACTAGAAGAGAAAACACCTCTATGGTTCAGAGTTCAATTCCTATAATCGTTAATAAAGGGATCAACAAA
Organism: Pachysandra terminalis; assembly: GCA_031762675.1. Taxonomy (NCBI): domain Eukaryota; kingdom Viridiplantae; phylum Streptophyta; class Magnoliopsida; order Buxales; family Buxaceae; genus Pachysandra; species Pachysandra terminalis. The sequence goes on from JAUPMG010000001.1 coordinate 22,383,522, forward strand.
GACATCCTGAAGGAATTCAAAGAAGGAAGCCAAATTGGCAAGGTCTAGGGTCTAGGGTCCCGCTTCAGAGGCAGGTCCTAAGCTAGACCATCAGAAACCAAGTTAAAACATCAGCCATGAATACATTCGGAAACAACACTAACCTCTATAGGCAAGGGAACCAAGAAGACAGATTTATCCTCCCCGACACATCAAGTTAGAAATGGATACAAGTACCATAACCCAACCCAACTCTTAACAGAAAGATAGAAAACAGACATTGTTGGATTTTTCAAAATCAAATGTTTTGTAGCCTATCATGCACCGTGGACTGAAAATCTCCGAGCTTATAGTGAAAGTTCTTTCCCTTTTGAACCGTATAGGGGCACTGCTCGTGGAAAAGCAGCTCGAGTCATTTTGTGATCTATTCGTGGTGTGGTCGTAGTTGTTGATGATGTTGGTGATGACGGATTTGTAAAAGGGTAAAATGTATTAAGGGGAACTAATTACAATCATCTACCAGAGAGAGTAAGGTAGAAAGTCTGTCTCAAGACAGCTTAAACCGTTGCGCAGCCGTTCTGTCAAGAGCGTTACTTGTCAATTTTTGACCTGTGGAGAAGACAAAGAAATGGTAGAAAGAATGGAAGGATTGCAATAACTGAGGAGGGGGAGTGAATGCGGTTACAGAGCAGTAAAAACCTCACAGGTTTGAAGATTTCTCTCTTTCTCTTTCAAAGTCTTTACTCACTGTTGTTTCAGGGTTACAAAATCTGGTTTTTTATTCAGACCTTCGATCCTCTTCAATGGAGGATGGGGACTGGTACTTGTAGAGAGTTTACACTCTCAGTAGGACAAGTGTCACTTGGCTAAGCGTTT
>JAUPMG010000001.1:22384476-22404278 GCA_031762675.1 Pachysandra terminalis
AATGGGTATTCTCCTGAATACATTTATGGGAATTATTTTGAGAGATTGCCGGTGACGGCCGTTTCTGATGATGAGAAAGATGGGGAGACGGTGGAGAAAGGTCGGAGTTTAGGGTTGAGAGGGTTGATCGACTCCGTTGATCCGACCAGCGGTCGGATTCTTCGTCGGAACATGAATGCCGGTTCTCCGAAGTAAGCACGTCTATTTTATTACTTTAAATGTCACATTTCCTGTATTGGTATATTTGTTGTTTCTATTGATATTGATGAGTTTTCATTGGGATTACACTAGTTGGATTTCCATGATTAGATTGTTTGGCTTTTGGTGATTGGTGGTTGTTATTTGAGGGTGTTGGTGAGTTTTTAAGTAGATTGGAGTTTGATTGGTTTGCTTGAAAAAACAATGTAATTAACATATTTTGGGTAGTTTATCGGATTTGGAAGTTGATATTTGCAAAGTTTAAAAGTTATAGTAATTAAAACTGCTCTTTTAGTGATTTTTTTGTTTGGCCGGATACTGTCCATGTTTTGTAAGCATGTTTGAGGGTCTTGTTTAGGACTTCCAACGGCTAGCGGCTCGATCTATACCGTGAATTTTACGATTTGCTATTTAATCGCACGATTAATACTATTCAAACGATTCAGCTCTGCAATGCTTAAAAACATGTTTGCTTAATTTTTACTGAAAAAATTCCTTTGTTTTCTGTTTGATCCTTGTTTATATAAAATATAGTACTCTAAAATGATTAACTATGCATAAAAAATATTGTTTACATATTTTAAACTATGAAAAGCCCTCTTTTCCGAAGAGAAATCCCCAAACCTAAACCCTACTTCTAAAATTACTACGAATCTTATGATTTATGATTCAATTCTAAGTGGCCCCTAATGATTTTCAATTTGATTCATGATTTGACAACCTTGTTCTTCTGCCTATCCTTTTTGAATTTTGTTCTTTTTTATTGGGTGAGTTATTTGGTTATACTAATAAAATGCCCGCTTCAAGTTTTTAATTTTTTGTACCTTTACTCTTCAATGCTGGCGTGTTTACATGTTTAGGGTCATAGGGTGTGGTCAGCTTGCTTGACTTATATGATAAAGCATGGGTGGAACACTGGAAGTATGTTTGACTAGTTTTCAGGACTCTAAAGTATGGAATGCTTGTTGATGGTTTTCAAGCTATATGTCTATAGGTGGGCGATTTGGTGGACGGTCCCTTTATTGCACAGGGTTCTGGTATCGAAACCATAACATGGGTACAATATATATTTTTCTATTTACTTATAGAAATGGAAAGCAAAAATAAATATGCTCTATTGCTTTTTGGCAACTGGTGAAGATACTAAATCAAACTATAATCTTTTGCACCTGCTTCTCTTTATCATACGAGGTGCTCTATTGCCAGTAAAGTGGTCTATCAGTAGCTAATGAGTAGCGAACTCTTGGAAGTTGGAAGGACTTTCGGTAGGTGATGGTGGGTCCCTTTGTGCTTCTCATCTTCATTTGCAGATGATACCTTAATATTTTCTTGGGTCTTCACAGCTTCGTCTAAAAGTATTGTGATGCATTCTATTGTGTTATGAAGTGGTTTCGGGAATGCTAATCAATTTCACTAAGAGAGGTTTGTTTAGGGGTTGTAGATGTAGTAAATTTGGATGAACTTTTTGTGTTTTTGCATGTAGATTAGGAGCACTACTAACTACTTGAGGATTTTGTTAGGTGATCCACATAATACCTTTTTGTTGTGGAATAGTGTTGTAGAAGAAGTTGTCGATGCGGAACGTCAAGTATTTGTCAAAAGATGGGAATGTGACACTTATTAGAAGCTCTCTTTCAGATCTCTCTACGTACTTCAGGTCGGTAGTAAAGATCCATCAGTTGTGGCCAGAAGAATAGAAAAATTGCAAAGGGCTTTCTATGGTGACTCACAAATATCATCTAGTTAGATGTTTTGATGTTTGCAGTTCAAGGGAGGCTGGGTGTATTGGATTGAGAGATTTGTTGGTGGTTAATAAAGCATTGGTGGAGAAATAACTATAGAGATTTGGAGAGGAAAGGGAGAGGTTGTGGAGGAGGATCATTGCAGCCAAGTATTGGTGTAGACCGGGAGGCTGGGCTGTGGACTTTATAATGGACGGTTTTGGGTGGGATTATGGAAGGCTATTTCTAGCATGCTTGAGCAGTTTCAACGTGGTGTCAGATTCTAGATAGGGGTTGGTGACGGAGTAAGATTTTTGGCTGATCCTTGGTGTGAAGAAGTATCTCTTTGGCATTGGTTCTCATACCTTTTTTTGTTTGTTCTCTTTGACATAGGAGGCTTAGGTTAGAGATCTCATGGTGAAGGGTCAAGAGGGGTTATCATGAAACTCTGGATTTAGAATGCTTCTTTTTTATAGGGAATTGGAGTTGATGGTGTCTCTTCTCACTCTTCTTCAATCTATCGAGATGGCCTGGATACTAGGAAATGGAATTGGGCTAGTATTGGTAGATCTACTGCTACGTTGTTTCTCTCTCTGGTTCAGGTTGGTGAGTGGCGGGGTTCGATGGAGCCGATTTGAAAGTTTCTACTCCCTCTTAGGTTTCCTTTGCATGGCAAGAGTTTTGGATATGATTCTAATCATAGATCACATGATTAGAGGGAATAAGGTGATTCCTAGCCGTTGTTATTTGTACAAAGACAGCGTGGAATCGGTGACACACCTCCTATTACATTGTGGAGCGGCAAAATAGGTTTGGGATTTATTCTTGAGAAAGTTCATGTTATATTGGTTTATGCCTAAGCACTTGGTGGAAGTTTTGAATGGTTGGGTATGGTGAAGAGGTTGAGGCAGGAGAGCTTTGTTGCGGGATCTTTGTCCTTAGGCTATTACGTGGACCTTGTGTAAAGAAGTCAATGCATTTTTGAAGGAGAGGAAGTGAGGAACACAATATTAGAGGTATGATAGCCAGATCATTAACTTTGTTATTCCGACGTGTTTACTATAATTTGGGGAGTTCTACTTGGATTTTGTATAGGAATAGGGGTTTCTTGGGACTTGTGATGGAGGAGAAATTATTAATTATTAGTGTAAATACAAAAGAAGTCCTTAAAATAGATGCCTCATTTAAATTAGATAGATTTTCTGAAATTGGCACTGTTTTTGTTCTTGATTTGGTGCATGAAGCGAAAATAGGCCACTGGCCACCACACCATAATTGATGACATAGATTTTAGCACAGTTTTACTTACTAACAGCTGATTCGGAACAGTATGCTTTCTGAAGAAGGGAGTTTGAGCATGAAAATGAAGAGAAAAGAGGAACACGTGAAAGAAAGTACAAAAACAGTGATTGTAAGTGAGTCCATAAATGCTTAAGCTCTGGTAACATGTGTTAGTTCATAAATGAACACAATCCTCTTTAGTTTGATCCAGGTCTAGTTTCTTTGTTGCACATGATAAAGCTCAAACAACAGAAATCGTTTACACCCTAGGATGTTGAAATAGAGGATTTATTTTGAAGGGGTGCAAAATGACTCTAGACATCGAATGTTAGATTTCCATTAATTGTGGTTGGAATCGAAAATAGTAGAAATACTTATGTTGTTGTCGCGATACTTGTGGTTATATCCATTGTAGCGATACGTGTTGAAGGGACATACAAATGATTTATTGCAGTTTAAGAAGGCTTGTGAGAAAACCTTAAAGCGTGAGGCTCACAGAAACTTGCATCTCATGGCTTGAGACTTGCCATAGGATTGTGCTTGCTCATCATATAGTACATCAAATTAAAGATCTTGATGCAAAATTAATGAAATTTATTTTTCTGCATGTCTTAAACTTATACTAAAAGTTTAACTTTTTGTGTTTTAAACCGTCTTGATGATTTATCACATTAAGAGATTCTCATAGATGTTAAGGGATCTGAGGTCATTAGTTTACTGTATCCTTGTTGAGACATTTTCAATAGTCACACTTGAACTTACAATGTTAAATGATGGCTAACTTATGTATATCAATATTTACATGAAAAAAAGGTAAACCTTAACTGTTAACAATTTCTTGGTTCAATTTTGTTTTATTTTTCCATAATAAACATACACATAATTTGGAATTTTGAAAACTTCATGTGATAGCTATTCTTGAAATTTGATAGGGTTCATTGAATAGGTGGTTCTAAATTTTTTTTTATTATAAAAATATATCTTCTCTTATTATGTCTCCCTTTTCATCTTTTTCTTGTTTATGTTGGTACATAATATTTTATTTTATTCAATTAAAGTACATGCTTTTGTCGATTAAAAAAAAGTACATGCTTAGGCTTAAGCTTCACATCTTGAGAAACGCTTCACGTTCAGTCAAGGATAACGTCTTGCTTTGTCTCACGCTTCAACGTCTGATAAATGTCTTGCGATTTTAATTTGTAATGATGGAATACCTTAATTGAGGGATAGTTTGTGATGAAAAATCGTCCAAAAATAATGGTAGTTTCACAACATGGCGTTTCTATTTGAATAGTTGTCTCGAACATTTTAGGTCTCTTTTCTGTTGTAAATTCATTTTTTTTTTCCATAAAGAGCTTCAATTCCACTAAGCTTTGTAGCTCTTGCTAATCATGTCTGGACCAATACATTATGCATAGATGTTAAGTTTATGTTGTTGAATAAATGTTGAACCGATCTCTTTGACATGTTGATTGTTCTATTAAGCTTGGTTGTGTAGATTTCTAAAGGTGTAAGATTTGAGCATTCACATCTTATGAGAGGTGGTTGAGTGATTGCATGGGCAAGTAATGACATATTTGGCAAGTGGTAAGTGAATATCAGTTTAACACTAAGGCATTGAAACTCGTTGGTGTCAAATGGCAGTATTACAGTCACTTTCACTTTTTGTTAACCGATTTTGTAAATTTTGACAAAATGAGAAATGAACGGATATTTTCTTGACCAAGATACTTATTTGTCTGATTGAAATCCAGTGAAAAGTGTAAACTCGAGCTTCTGAAGCCCCCAATGGATTTTATGTTTTCCTACAAAGCCTAATTAGAAATGATTAACTGAAAATTGAGAAATATCTCAACTACCCTTCAAGCTTTAACTGTGGAACTTTTTGCACGGATTATAAAAAAAAGGATTTGTGAAATAATCATAGTTTTTTAACCATAATAAAAAAGAATAAATTCACGGTTGGCAAAAATAATCAATGTGATGTTTGTCATGATAAAAATTTGAGCCAATTACAATTCAGCAGATATCAAGTATGCCCAACTATTATGAATTTCAGATGTAGACAAAAAAAGGCTGTATGAAGTTTGCAACAAATCAAACTCAACCTGAATTACAATTTACAGAAGGCAAGAAAAAATTTGATGTAAATCACAATAAATGGAGTGGGACATGAGGTGGGTACTCATCTGTAAGGAGTTTGATTGAAGGTGAGACACCTGCAAAAAAAAAGGGTTTGTGAGTGTGGCAGTCTCTTTGCGCAGCCTTGTTTTTCGGTCCGAGAAAGTCTGCTTGGACGGCATATCCTCCAGCACTACCTTTCTTTCACCAAATTACCACCAGGGTTCTGCTGTTCTTCTTTGTTCGTTACTTTCTTATTGCTCCTTCTTGTAACTTCGATGGTGGCTATACCTTCTTTTTCTCAGAAATTCCTTCCCCATGTTTTTCCCTTACATCTCCTTGGTGTTTTCATGACATGTTGTTATGCCAAAATCCCTGTATTATTGTGGATTGTGCACTTTTGGACTGTGCGATTTTCCAACATAAGGTTTGTTCAGTACACTGGAACTGGATATGAAGTCCTTCAAGGATGTTTATCATTCTTGTTCTGTATAAGTTGCTTGTAGATTTTTTTATTATAACTTAAATTATCCTTCTACTGGATTTTCATCAGCTTTATACATTCTATATTTTTTGCTATGAACTTGTTATTTTAAGCATTTGTTCTGATTTTCTGTTTTCCTTCTCAAACTGACAGGTTTTAGGTGAGTGACTGGTTTATGTGGAGGTGGCAAAGAAGCCTTGGGATCTGAAGAGGAGACTGCTTTGGTCCTTACCTTACTAGTCTTTGAAGATTGATGGCTACACTTATCTTTTAGCGCCCCTTCTCCAGCCAGGTTTGGAGGTTAAGTTGTACCCAACATAGTTAATAAGTTTGAACTTCACATTTAAGTTGTCTTAAGTGAACAGTTACATATTCCATCTATTATTTGGAATTGTTATGAATGAAAAGAAAAGCAAAAACAGTTTTACTGTATGACATTTGGTTTTATTTTCCTTCTGATTAGCTTTATTTGATTTGTAAGCATTCTGTTTGTGTGTTGGTTGTGGGCTTGCATGTGCATATCTAATGGTAATTATTTTATCTATCATTTATTCTCATCATCATCAGCCAAGCCTTATCCCATGTATATGAGGCATAGTGTTTAAACGTGGTATTGGATTGGGGATCATCCCGGTCTGATACCGAGTTGGATCGGCAATCCAACTCGGGATTGGCCGATCCAAACATGGCCCAATTTTTTTTTTTTTAAAAGCATACAATTTTTGAGTGGTGTCGGACAATCCAATATTTATTGTCCGATCTGACTTGTCCGAAACCGAGTCGGATCGTTTGGATCAGACGATCTAACTCGGTTTCAGATGGTGTCAGAAAACTTTAGCAATTTTCGGGATCGGCTTGGGATCGTGACTCGTCCCGAGCCGATCCTGAGTTGTATCGGTTGATCCGACTCGCGATCGGCCGATGCTTAACACTATGATATGGGGTGTCTACATTAGTTAATTTTTTTTTTCCTTTTCTGGGATGAATAATGAAAGAAAATTATTAACTAGATGAAGGGAATATATACAAAAAATAGCAAAACAGAAAGTTCACCAACCTTTGTTGGTGCTCAAAAGGAAACTCAAAGAACAAAAAACAAGTGCCAAACAAAATACAAAGGGGATAGCAACATTGTGAAACCATCTCCACCACCAACGTGCTCATCTACTAGTGCCTTTTCTTTAGCATCATTTCATCTGACAAAATTTTCTTAAACATCTGCCTCCCATCCCATTCTTGGCAGGCCAATCAACCATATCATTAGCATCTATTGGATTATGAGAAAAGTTAACCGTCATCTCTTTGGAACGGGCACGAGCCAACCTAACCAGGCTAGTTAATCTCCAGGAGCACTGAAGAGGTTTGGTTAACCATGTAACTGTTGTGGATGAGTCTCCTTACATGGGCAAACAATGAAATCCTATGGCCCGAGCCTCCTTCAACCCCATAACCCATACCCTGTTCTGCGTTCAAATGGGCAGATTGTCCAATGGGGTCAGTGAGCACATGTAAAATCCTGTCCTCACAATCTTTTAACACTCTCCCAATACCTGATAGACTTCAGATACCAAGTAATCAGTCATCACCCTACGATGTGAATTGGGCGATGACAAGGAATGGTTATCTTTTGAAGCAAATAGTTGGTATTGCCTTTTATAAAGAGCCATTTTCCAAATAAAAGCGCCGATAGGTATACCTGACTTCCACAGAAACTTTTTATGGAAGGGTAGAAGGTTGTGAAATAAAGAACTAGAAGAGAAAACACCTCTATGGTTCAGAGTCCAAATCCTAGAATCGTTAATAGAGGGATCAACAAAGACATCCTGAAGGAATTCAAAGAGGGAAGCCAAATTGGCAAGGTCGGCGGGTCTAGGGTCCTGTTTTAGAGGCAGGTCCTAAGCTAGACCATCAGTAGACCAAGTTAAAACATCAGCCATAAATACATTAGGAAATAACACTAACCTGAATAGGCAAAGGGAACCAAGAAGACAAAGGTTTATCCTCCACCACACATCAAGTTAGAAATGGATACGTTGGAGGCTATTATTGATGGGATGGGGAGACCTGAGCTGTGGGACTGGAGACTTGTTCACCTTTTTCGTCTGGCATGGTCTATGAGCAGGGATAGGGACATCTCGTTCCATCTTGTGTCTCAAGGGGCCAACTCGGAGGCGGAAACCTTGGCTAGGAGAGGTGTGGAGAGGGCTTCGATGTTTGAGGGGGTTCCTTCTATGGAGATGATGCATGAGGATTGATTTGTAGAGTATTGTAGGTTGTTTTTGTGGTGCTTTTAGTGGTAGTTGTGAGTGGTTCTGTCTATGTATTTTGTTTTTTGCCCCGTGGATGAGAATAGTCTCTTGTGCATGTGTGCTTGTTTTTCTTGCCTTCCCTTGATCATTTATATAATTCATCATTTATAAAAAAAATAAAGTTAGAAATGGATACGAGTACCATAACCCAACCCAACTCTTAACAAAAAGATAGAAAACAGACATTGTTGAGTTTTTCAAAATCAAATGTTTTGTAGCCTATCATGCACCAAGTGGACTGAAAATCTCTGAGCTTATAGTGAAAGTTCTTTCCCTTTTGAGCCATGCAGGGGAACTGCTCGCGGAAAAGAAGCAGCTCGAGTCATCTTGTGATCTTTTCATTGTCATAGCTGTTGATGATATTAGTAGTTATGTCTTGCTGAGTTGGTTGATTATATGTTGTCCAGCATTTGGATGGTTTGAACAGGCATATGTGGCAAGTAGGTGGCTGAATGAGAATTGGTTGAGGAACCATGAATTTTCATTCGTGCTACATCTGCAGATGTAGCCAGCAGTATTGGGTAGTGTTTGATAATATAATGTAAATTTTACATCCTCCAAACCATGCAACTCTTGTTGTAAATTTTAACCCACACTGGTTAGCTCAACTGGCCGGCTCTTCAGCTCAGAAACTGGAGGTCCAAGGGTCGTATATGGTCCTTGTGGGTGGGGTCATGTATCCGGGGTTTACCCTGTCCCCACTAAGTGGGATCAGGGGTTCACCAAAAAAAGGAAAAAACATGGTCCCGATGAACCCAACCACCCTGTCTTGTTGGACCCATCTTCCCTCATGGATGTGAAATAAACCCAGTGCTGGCGTTCTGGCTCATATAGTCTACACATGTGATATGCTGTTTGTTTTCAGCGTTCTGGCTCATATAGACTACACACGTGATATGCTGCTCGTTTTCCTTCATTCCCTTCTTGTGATGCGCTCTTCATTTTCCTGCACACTCTTCCTCGTGCTTAGGAGATTGATATTTCCTCTTTCTAGTAAGAAACTGATATTTAATATGCATTCTCTCTCATGTAATCAGTTTAGGCTTTATAAGCTCTCTTTGCAAAAATGGTGGAGCAGTCTCATGTTCCATTGAGCTTGTGTTTTGGTTAGTGCTGACCATAGCACCAGCATTGGTGCAAGGCAGCTTGTCTCCTTGTTTCCATTGCCTGTGTTATGCTGCATTGGTGCAACACTGCTAGATGCGAGGCAGCTTTCCATTCTTAGCTAAAAAAATTCGCACATAATTTATCAAAAAAAAAAAAAAAATTCGCACATAATTGAATCTCACATCCCATTTCATTTATATCACACTAGTGAATTCGTCACACAAGTAACATTCATGTTGTGTAGCTTGAGCTCTATTTTTTTTCCAGATGAGCTGTTTGTCGGTCACCGATTGCGTATACCTGCAATGAAAGTTGTGCCGACACAGTGGCTTGCGGTTTTGTTTGTTTTATTGCTTCAAGTTCACAAATTACTCAAAACATGCGTACTTGGTGTTATATTATGATCGGTCTGTTACATTGCATCCGTAGCTTATTTGCATTTCATTCAATTCATGGGCGGCACGCAAGCTTTGTTGTCCGCATCTAAAATTAGTCTGAAGAGAAAACAAATTAACAAAATTTTATCTAAGGCTTTTTTTCACTGTAAAGGCATGGTTAATGTATATTTTATTTATTTAAAGATGTATATGCACATACAAAACATGTAATCTAATTAATGGAGAGCAATATATGTTGTTGAGTTTGCTTGATTTAGTTAAGATTATTACAATTTGGTGATCTGCCTTTTGAAGTAGTTGTCAACCAGAGACAAAAAGTTTTAGCTTTTAAATCAATGAAGGTGATTGATCTAAACCACAAGAACAATAATAACATGAGTCTATTGTAGTAACATAATAAATGCTTTAATTATGTAACTATTTATTGTCATGGAGAATATGAAATTAATAGGATGTCACTTTTAACTGTTTTTGTAGGTTTAAAGACATAATCCTTACTTCATGATGTTTTTCTTTGATATCACTTGGGCAGGACTTAATCAGGTTGCTAGAATTATTAGTTTTAGATTCTATTTTCAATCGCCCGAGTTATCAATAAATATTCATTTGTGTTGGGCATTGTATATAGATTAGACACCGGCCATTATAGATAGATTTATCTAATATATGACGAATGCTTGTCGCTGATTGTACTGAAACAAATGACTAGTATTATCGTATTTGAGTAAAACTTGCGTAGAATATTCATGAAAGCTCATATAAATTATATCCTAATGTATTCCTTATATCCGTGTTGAGCTCGGCTTATAAGAATGATTGTGATTACTGCCAAAGCATGGGAAATTATCACACACACACACACACACACACACACACATATATATATATACTGACAAACATAATCTAGACGAACTTGGACGGCTTATTGTAAAGAAATAGGAAGGGTTTTGTAAAGAAATAGGAAGGGTTATGTGGTGGCCGATGGAATCAGGATCAGAATGGATTGCAGGCAATTTTGCTGGTTTGCTTCCTATAATTTAAAACTAGTCATATTGATTAAAGAAAACAAACTTGCTTTTGTACTGAAGGTTTTTTTGTTTTTTGTTTTTGGGGTATTTGTTCTTGTTTTCTAACTAAGAAGGCAGGAATCAACATGTTATTTTTATTTTTAATTATTATTTTTATATATTTATTCTTGTTCTTCTTCTAATTCCCCAACCTGGGAGGACGATTGTTTTTCACAATCAGAAGCGACCAACTGAGCAAACACCATATGGTTCTGTACTTGCCGAGTTCATTTCACACTCATTTATTATTGTATAACTGCATGCATGGTTTTAAAAAGGACGAGCAAGGCATATTGACGTTAAATATTACGGTCGGAACTGACACCAGACCTAAGTTCTTTGACCCAGTTCAAATTAGTCAACCTTAATGCAATTAAGTAATTAGGCCGATTGGGTTACGTAAGTGGGTGATAGACTTCATGTTAAGCCTCCATGTGTTCTCTATTTGTATTATATCTAAATACAAGACAACAGCAAACTTCGTATTGACCTTCAAGTCAACCCACTTCTAATTAATCAAATCAACTCGTAAATCTGCTCCTAATTATCCTTAATTGTATAAGCAACCAAAATATGCTAAGGCTGTGTTTGGCCCTGCTTCTATAAGTACTTATTTCAGCTTATAGCTTATATAAGCGCTTTTTAAAATAAAATATGTGTTTGGTAGAGCTTATGGGTAAGTCTTTACCGATAACCAGTAGAGGAAGACTACCCATAAGGAGAAGCTTCTTTCAAGTTCTTATGCGTCGAGCGATTTTATATCTTTATTAATATTTTTAAAATACCTGTTACTCCTAAATTTTTAAAAGCACTTGAATAAATGTTATTTCTAAACTTCAATAATGTTTTTATAATACTTATTTTATTCCTAAACTTTTATAAGTGCTTAAATAAATGTATTTATCAAACACTATTTCTTTCAAATGAACAGGATATAGTTGCTGTGGATAAGTGCTGCCATCCATTGAGCAACTTATCCAATGAGTGCTTACCCATAAGCACAAGCCGGGTCAAACGCAGCCTAATATTATTGTTATTATTATTAATTTTTTTTTTTTTGGGTAGGAATGCAAATATTTAAATTGCAATTACGTACTTGGGAGCAAAGGGGTTTGGTTGGCCAATTAATGGTATGGATATGATCAGAAGGGTAGCAGGCGTGGAGAGCTGACAAAGCTAATCCAGAAGGGTTGCCACGTGGAAATTGTATCTTGGGGTCAAAAGCTAATCCAGAAAGGTTGCCACGTGGAAAATGTATCTTGGCTAAAGGTTAAGCGAGATTAAAAACACATAATAAGGGCCCTTGGCCAATCAATGCATACCCTGCCTAAGGACCCTTGCCCTTAAGCTCCTGACCACTGAGACAGTAAGCGGACCAAGCTAATGTGTGTTATGAAACGCGCTATTATACTTCTCCCTCAAAAGAGTCTGACTCCTCAAGAGGTCAAGATTCGAGAGGAAGGGAGAGAAGCAGACACAATCAGACAAGCAATAAAACCAGGCGTGGAAGACAAAGAAGAGGAATTGCAATTTTCAAGAGCTTGATCTTCAAGTTTAAAAAATTATTATAGCGAAAAAGAGTCAAAAGGGAGTGAAAGCGAAATCAAACAGATGAGTTGCTAATAAGAGCCGCTCCTCCTATTCATGGCTTACTCTCTTCTCTTTATATAGTTACTTCGTCGTTCCATTTTCTCACTTTGCATTTATTATAACCTCAGAACTCAAAACTCTCTCTCTCTCTCTCTAAGGAATGAGCCGTTGCTGTACTCAATGCTTTTGAAACCCTAAACTTCCCATTCTCGGATGTTTCTTCTTCATTCCAGCTCTTTTTATTCTATTAATATTTTTATTTATTAATCACGACGAACAGATCAAAGAGAGATTATTACTTAGCTCTGGAGAAGAGTTGTTCTTTGCGTTTCATCATTGCAGAGGTGATGATTTTTTTTTAATTCAGTGTAGAATCATAGCTTTTGTGCTAAATTTCGTTTGGTTTTGTTGTTTCAGGAGTGTTATATATCCAATGTGATCTTCTATTTTTTTTCCCTCTCAATAATAATATATTTGAATCTCCGTTTCGTTTTACATTCTATGAAGCGATTTGATTTCGAAGATGTTTCAAAGGAAGAAATTGGAGAATTTTAATTTGTTTGGATCTGTTTTTCATTTCTGCTATCTTTTAACGTCGATTATGATTTGGAAGATATTCCAAAGGAAGAAAATGGAGAATTTGAATTTGTTTCGATCTGTTTTTCTTTGCTGCTATCTTTTAACGTCGCTCAGACTCGTTTTTTTTTTTTGGAATCTGTTTGGCTTGTAAAAGGAGAACAATGCAAATTCTCTGCTCTCAATCTTACTCGATCGTTTTCGCGATCTCTTATTCGTTTTTTGTGAAACTTTTGGAACACAAGATGCAATTAATCAATTAACTCTATTCATCTTAACACCTACGCAGGCGAATCAAATCAGAGGTTTTGTAAATTTCTTGGCTTGCTCGAATCGACGAGAGAATTTTCGATTCTCGGGAATGAGGAACGCCGTTTTCCCGCCTTATTTTCCACAGATTTGTAGCTTTGGTAAAATCTGAAACAGTCTTTGATCTTGATTTGTTCAAAATTGTTACGTCTTAATAGTTTTTTTTTTTTAGTTAGATTGATTCAGAGAATACGTTTTGCATTGCTTTTTCTAAACAGGAACAAACGAAGTTCAAAATCTTCAGATGCCGAACTCTGACTTCTCTCTGCACCTTGACAATACACCGTATGTGATATGGTTGCTTTGTTAAATTAAAACTGTTTAATGCATTTCTCTCTAACAATTACAGAAATCTCCCTGGGTTTTCTGATTTTTCTCTGTCAGTCCATGTGTGCCACGTGTCAGTTAATCACCACGTTTGTATGCAATGCATGACATGTACAAATCAATTTTATTTACAGTCGGCCATGTATATACAAGTAATTATAAATGGGAAAGTATATACTAGAAATCTAGATGGGTTCAATTTAATAAAATCCAAGGCAAAAAATCAGAGAGATGGAATGGGTTTCAGCCACCTGATTAGATTATTTTATTTTTGAATTTTCAACCAAATTTCTCACAGCGTTTTGACCGTTCAAAGGGTAATGAAAAAGCCCAAATGGATTAATCATGTGATCAAGCTGAAATTTAGGAAGTTGATCTAGTTAATGGTATCCTTCAGATGGTGGTCCCAGTTCTATTCAAGAAGTATATCTGGGGCCAAGAAAGCCTATATTGGTTCTTAAGCCCCACAGCCTAGAATTTGCCATAACTATTAACATGAGATTAGTACTCTCTACTATTGAATAGACTTTTAAGGAACTATACCTTGGTTCTATGGTGATTGGTGAATAAGCTGATTACCTCTAATAATATTATTTGATAGTTGTTCTTCAATCTTTTATACATTGTTATTATTTTTTTATTTTGGTGACGTAGAACCCCCGACCTAACTTAGTGGGGGATAGAGTAAACTCCGGATACATGACTTCACCCACAAAGACCGTATATCGTGTAAGTCCGGGGACTCGAATCTGGGACCTCCAGATCTTGAGTTGCAGAGCTTGCCAGTTGAGCTAATCTATGTGGTTAACTATTAATAAATAGAATATATTTTTTTATAAAATACTGAATTCATAATTGTACTTTTTCTTGTGCAGTAAATTTTATAAAAAAATTCGATTTTATGAAAATATTTAAATATTGAATATCTAATAACTCTACTAGTTGTTGAGTTATCTCTGGATTAGTATTTATTGGAGGATTTTAGAAAAAATAAAGAAAAAGAAAACCCTTAAAAGCTGATAAATTTTGAGTTATCTCTGGATTATTATTTATTGGAGGATTTTAGGAAAAAAAATAAAGAAAAAGAAAACCCTAAAAAGCTGATAAATGTTCATTACATTTGTTCTAGCAGAAATGTCTACGGCAATTTTTGTAATGATGTACAAACCTCCAACGATCACCATCTTAGTGGACGGTTTGCCCCACTTCCAGTTCCAGCCATGGAAATACCTATTCAAAACTATCTTCCAGGTCTCTCTCTCTCTTTTACACACACACACACACACATCATGTAATTTCCTGACTTTGTCCTCATGAATCAATTTTCTGAAGCAGGTTTTCTAACTATGAATTCCACGTATGAGGATGATTCCCAGCAACCAATTTTACCTGACAAGAGATTTGCAGTTTCAAAATCTCAAGTAGTAAGTTCCTACTTTCTTTCTTTCTTCTAAGTCATAAAAAACACTTTGGAGCATTATATATATTGGTGCATCCTGAATTGGGATCATTGTTCAGGGCTTTCAGACCATAGAAAACACGAAAAAGCGTCAGATTAAGTTTGACAATCCGATTGACAATGAGATATCTACCAAAGAATTGAAGAAGCAGAAAGCTATTTGCATTGAAGAGCAACCCAACTATCGAGTTAATGAAGAGCCATCTGATATCCAAGAACAGAGATTATGTATTGAGAATCATTCTACAATTGGTAATTATGTTTAAAGGCTTATCTCTGTTTTGGACGCAGGTACCTGTGAGGAGAAGCCAAAAGATAGGAGACAGAATAACAGCTCTTCAAAAGCTGGTTTCTCCTTTTGGCAAGGTCAGTAAATAGAAGTTCATGATCAGCGGAAAAAATGGTTATACTTTTTGTTACTAATTAAAACCCCCCAAATGGAAATCTCTTAAACTCGCAGACGGACACAGCTTCGGTGCTTCAAGAGGCTTCTGTTTACATCAAGCTTCTTCAAGAGCAGATTCAGGTATGGCCTCACCTTCTTCTATATGTACTAATGTTCTAGAAATAGAAGTCAAATACTTGTTTGATTGGGCTATAATGCATTTACTCATTTGTTCCAGATGTTGAGTACCCCATATTTCAGAGTCAGACCTCTTCACTTACAGGTACATACCAAACACAAACACATGTTTCCATGCATGCATAATATAAACTTGTACAATATTATAACATGGATGCAATGATGCATGGACGGGTTTATGTATGTTTATTTTCTTCGGCTGAGGATCTTTGGTGATCTGGATCATAGGAAACCTCTTGTGATCCAAAACGGGATCTTCTGTTATGAAGATAGAAGCCGGTGCAACTTGTGGGCCCCCTAGGGTTCACTCTTTTCTTAGGGTTTTAAAAGTTGCAGGTGACCCTTCTTAATAGGGCCCACCTATGGATGGGTGTTGATCTCTTGTGCGGATCACAAGAGGTTTCTTGTGATCCAGATCACAGAAGATCCTCACCCACCAGTTTCTTTACGTTGACACATGAATCAAAATGTCTACTCTGGTAAGTACATACATGTGATTGGATCATTGGCGAACCTTTTTAGTAGGTCTGCCCCGCCTAGAATAGGTGTCAACCTGATGTGAGATTCACACAACCCACAACAAGTATGGTTTGTGATCTCATGCCTATCCCACATTTAGCTTTTTATTTTTATTTTTTTCCATTTTAAATCTAGGGTACATTTGGAGAAGAAGAAGCAGACTTGCGTAGCAGAGGACTTTGCTTGGTTCCTGTGTCATTCACTCAGAAACTGACGAAAGAAGCCAGGGTTGATCATGCGACATCAAGGAGAAGCATCATCCCCTGAAACCGATGATAATGCCCTATGACACAAGGGCTCCTCTCGTTCGTGTTGCCTTCTCTAGTTACTTAAATCAGATTACTAATTATATTTATATTAGCTTGTAACGATATTTAGAGAAAGTGGAGGAAAGAGAAAGCCCTATAAATGAAGAGGAGTAGGTGTTACCTTGCTTTTCTTGTAGAATTCTAGGTTTAACAACAAGTGGTAGGTAGGCAGTTTTTTCTCCCGCTCTTTTCCTCTATATTTATAAATGACTTGTCCATTTTTTGAGACTTCAACAAAAGAGAATCGGTGAATGGAACTTTTAATCTTCCTCAGTTCATTTATGATAATGAGACGATCGAGCTTTCTCCTTTCCTGGAAGGGGTAAGAAGACGAGCTTTTCAGTTTTCTTATTAATGGAGTAGCTTCCAATAAATTCATGGATGTAAGAGTATTGTTTCAAACTCGTCTCATTTATGCTAGTATAAGAAGAATATAAAGCATATTGGTGTCACGGTAAACAACAAATATCATGTCTGGGCATATTTTCTTATTTGGAGACGCAGGTGCACGTATACGCGTGTTGCACATGCGCCAATGCTCAAGCCACCACAGTGCTATCATGTACATGACTGTATTTTGTTGCCTTACAAACTTTTTACCTGTATATATTATATTTCGTTTAGCCTATTGGTAACGTAGTTTGTTGAGGATGAAGTAGAGCATATCCTCTGGAGCATGAAAGGTGGAATATCAATTAGAGTGTGTAATTTGTTGTGTCAGTTGACCGCAAGCACGTGTCGACCAATTGGGGCGTGGGGGTTGGCGTACAACCATGCAGACTCCAATTAATGTTTCAGCTTCTACGTTCTAGACAATATGCTTTCAACAAGAAGGCATCCCCTCGGGGCACAAAGCCCATTAACACCTTTATAAATTCAATTAGCTTGTTAATTTTACTATTTGGGCTGAGTTTCAGCCTGTTTTGGCCTCAAAATTACGTTCACATATTGCTGAACTAGGCTCTGACAAATTCTTATATGCGACTCCCTTTGCTTTATGTATCATAAATAATGTGATCCTTATGGGCCCAATATCATATTGACACGTTGCATGGTCCAATATCATATTATTAGGGAACTATGATTCTTAGTAATTAAAAACAAACTTCCTACATAAAATAAAAATATGTGATAGGCCGACCCGGGTCTGATCCAAGCTCATTATAAAAAGATGGGACCAGACTAAGGGGATCAAAGGTAAGGCCTAGTCGGTGCCTAATCGAGTCAAGGTCCACATTATGTGATCGGTTAGTTGGTTGAGATTGGGCCATCCAAGTCTGGCCCGTTTTCAATCATACCCGAATTTATGATTCCTTATTCCCGAAGTATTGCCAGCTTCCGTAAAACCAACTATCATCTGAACCATTAAAATAAATTAAAGAAAATCTAGTGGACCTTAAAATGCCAAGTCATCAATCCGCGTACAAGACCAACGTCCGGTGAGCATCTAAGACTCCATCTATATAAACGTTGTCCGTCGCATCGAAAACTATTACAACTTCCTTGTCCGCATTGGAAATATTTGATTCTATTCGCTTTCCCGCCCAAAGTTTTTTTGAGTATCAATCAAATTGTTCTGCAATGGCGCCGAGGGCTGAGAAGAAGCTTGCTGAGAAGAAGCCAACCGCCGAGAAGAAACCGGCAGTCGGAGAGAAATCTCCTGCAGCCGAGAAGAAGCCCAAAGCTGAGAAGAAGCTCCCTAAAGAAGGAGGCGCCGCTGCCTCCGGGGACAAGAAGAAGAAGAAGCGAGTGAAGAAGGGAATCGAGACCTACAAGATCTACATCTTTAGGGTTTTGAAGCAGGTTCATCCTGATGTCGGGATCTCCAGCAAGGCCATGGGGATCATGAACAGCTTCGTCAATGACATCTTCGAGAAGCTTGCACAGGAAGCTTCCAGGCTCGCTCGATACAACAAGAAGAACACCATCGGTTCTCGCGAGATCCAGACTGCTGTGAGACTCGTTCTTCCCGGTGAACTCGCAAAGCATGCTGTATCCGAGGGAACCAAAGCTGTTACCAAATTCACTAGTTCTTGAATCTAATTGACGCAGGTTCAACTCTTTTGCACCAGAGATGATTTAGAACTACAAGTTTCTTGATATAGTGTTTCTGGATTGTTACCTGTCCCTCCATCCTTGTCTCTTTTTTTTTTTTTTTGCTGTAAATTTAGAATTTGAAGCTTAATAGTCTCTTCTTGATGATTTGTTAGATTTACAAGATTCCCGATGAAAGTATATCTGGATTGTAACTAGTCAAATCCTTTTGTTACAGTAAATGTGCAATTTGAAGCTGTAATAGTCTCTTATCGATGACTTGCTAGATTTTTGAGTTTCTTGATGAAGTGTTTCTGAATTGTTATCCGTTCATCCTTTCGTTACTGTAAATTTGGAATTTGAAGCTTAATAATCTCTTCTTGATTTGTTAGTCTACTGAATTAGTCATAAATCTCTCTCTCTCTCTCTCTCTCTCTCTCTCTATTTTCTTCATGTTGCTTTTGCACATAACACCAACGCTTCCAATCAATATAAGCACTACAATTAACAAGGACCAGCACATGAGATATTCAATTTCATCAACCTGAATAAATACCAGATTACTGCAACTCTCAATCTGTTCTACAACTAATAGATGCATTAAGAATCTGATTTTAATTCTTTTTAAAGGCATTAAATTAAAGAACAATGAACAACATAAGGCACAATAACCAACTGAAAGTTAGCATTAAATTATTCTAAGAATTAACAATATCCAAACAAATGAAAAAAAAAAACAGAAAAAGATAAATAAATGAAGGAAAAGAGAAAGAAGGAAGAGTATGCAGATAGAATAACTACCGACATTTACCCCTTCTTCCTCTTATTCTTGTTCTTTTTCTTTTTAAGTGTTTGTTGCTCATGCTATCCATCAACTTCATCATTGAGTGGAACAAGGCTTCCCTACACAAATCTCTGCATCAAACGAACTTGGCATACCGCGAATCTTGAGATACTTAACTTTTCGATTTCTTGGGTCATACCAAAGAGCTTTTCATTGTCCTGTTCAAGCAGAACATGTCCATCCTTTGAAAATGCTATAGGCTTTAAGTATTCAAACGATCTAACCACCTTGGGTTGTGCAATCGAAAACAGCTTAGTTCAAGACTACTTCATGCCGTAGTCCTTCATCATCCATACATCCATTCCAGTATAAAGGTAATTATAAAGCCTGGAAAGTGATCCTCCCAAGACTCCCACATTCATGTGAAACTTATTATCACCCAAAATTTCGGGTATAGGCACTTCTCTATACTCCTCATCCCGAACAATGAACAAAACGATTAGGTTCGAGACATACGAATCGGGAGTGCGACTAACAACCCAATGTATGGCATAAAGAGTTTAAAGATATTAATGGACAAGTTTGAGATCTCTGCTCATGAATAATCAAAGCAGAGAACAACCTTTC
>JAUPMG010000001.1:22413181-22429172 GCA_031762675.1 Pachysandra terminalis
ATTTTATATGTTTTCATAAGGGTGGGCTATGGCGAATAGATGCCACATGTGCAAGGAAGAGAAAACAGTTAACCATCTCTTCATCCACTGTGAGATTGCCCAAGGCTACTGGAATGCCATTTCTACTAAATTTGAGATTGGTTGGGCCCATCCTAGAAGTTTAAGTGAGCTTCTTCTTGTGTGGGGTATAAGAAAAGGAAATCTAGGCGTAATGTTTTGTGGATCCTAACCCCAAGGGCAATTATGTGGATCATATGGAAGGAACGTAATATCAAAATTTTTGAGAGTATGGAAAATTCTTGTAAGGCTATCGTAGGGAACTCTTTCGGCCTTGCACTTTTGGGGTTCCAATCAGATGGATTTCGCTAATGTTCCTTATTCGGAGTTTGCTTATGGGAAGAACCTACTATGGAACATTCTTTAAGTTTCTTTTCATTTCTTCGGGGGCTGTTGCGTATAATCTTTTAGCCTCATTGTTTGTATCATTTCCTGTTTTTCTTCTTCTATTTATATATAAACTATCATTATCCATCAAAAAAAAAAAATAACTATAATGACATTGATATATTATTTTATTAAAAAAAACACTTATATAATGAAGGGTAAAATGAGCAGATGAAAAACTTTTCTCATTCATTCCTATTAACCAAACATCAAAATAAAGATTTTCTTTCATAGTCATATATTTTCCTTATACAACCAAATAGCTTCTATGAAAATTAAATTTCATTTTCCAATATTTTACTTTCTGATTTATTACTTTAACAACCAACTTTCTTATATACTCTTGGCATCCAAACAAAGCCAGGGAGAAGAAAAAAAAATGGCTAACTGATCTGAATACATAATGCTTTGATACTACTTTGAAGAGAACTATGCTATGAAATTAAACATTCCATTTCTGCAAGAGCTCAGCAAATAAGAATCTAGAATAAGTCATTTATAAGGACATTAATGGGGCCTTTGCATTTATGATATAACATTCAAGGCTCAAGCAATTCAAAGAAAGAAGTATTAACCCAAGCCATTTTTATATTATTTTTTTGGTGAAATTAACCCAAGCCATTTAAAAACAAAAAAATAGAAATAAACAGAACCTGGTCCTCACTCTATTCAATAATAGAGAAAGATTTGGATATTGAAAGAAAGGAAAAAAAAATGATGAAAAAACTATTTTCGCATGTTTGATTGAAGAAAGAAAGAGTTGGAAAAAGAAATTTTTAAAGAAAATAAGTTGAAATTTTTTCTCTTTGAGCTAAACATTTCTCCTAAAAAAAGTAGAGATTTTGAGAGAAAAGAAAGAGTGGAGAGTTACCCTCCAATAATCAATTCTAACTTTCAATTAGAGGTGGCAAAATATGGTCCGGCTCGCCATCCCAATTAGGACAATATATTAGAATCTTCCAAATTTATTCTTTGCAAAATATTAAAGCAAGATTCCAAAAGTAATAAAAAAAAAAAAAACTAACTTATAAATGCCCCCAAATACCCTTATTAAAACTACCAAAGCCCTTTCCCTTTCTTTCTCTAATCGCTGGGGAAAAAAATCGTTTTCTGTTTTTTGGTTTTTTTTTTTTTTTTTTAAGATCACACACGTTCGTTTTTGGGTTCTTAATAAAAAACAAAATTCAAGTTTTTTTTTTTTTTTTAGATTATAGTTTATGGGTTCTTAATGAAGAAAAAATAATTCAAGAAAAAATTTTAAAAGCATATTTTCATTTAGGAGTCCTTGATATATAAAAAGAAAATTAATTTAAAACATATGTTTGTTTCTGGATTCTCAATAAAAAAAAAAAAGTCAAATAAAAGCATTTATGATTTGCTTTACTGTCTTGCAAAGGATGAATTTGAAAAATTTGATATATTGTCTCAGTTGAAGTGTCATTGGACTGAAATGATAAATAAATTGTAAAGTAGAAAAGATAAGTAGATAGTTATTTTATAGAGGAGCAAAAAGATAAGTCTCTAAAACAAGGCTTACCTGTAATTTTCCCAAAAAATAAAAAATTTAACATAACTTTTTTAATCAGATAAATCTGATTCAGCGCGAATAATAAATCGGTTAGGTTGACATGTTTATATTATAAACCTGTCAACCCACTCGAAAGCGAGTTGTCTGTTTATTAAATGGGCTGATCTGATTCACCCATATAATGACTTGACTCAAATCCAACCAAACAATAAACATGTTGGGTTGAGTTGGTCGACTTACGTTTATTAAATGGGCAAGTTTAAATCGACTATATATTGATCCGAGCCAAACATACAAAAACAATAAATGAATTAAGTCAACCCGAGCAACCCACTTATTAAATGGATAGATTCATGTTAGCCACCACTATTTGCAAAATACAAAAACTCACCAAAAAATCATCAAAAGTCGACAGAACTGATTTTCTTTTCTTCACGTCTCATCTTGATCAAACACGTGAAAAGAAATAACTATCATTTCTTTCCACTTCTTTTGTTCTTTTTCTTTACTTTTCTTTCTAAAATCCAAGGTTCCAGACACAACCTAAAGCTAATAATAAGATTGTAGAGCTATAAAGCATACTAGTCTTTATTCACAATGGATAGAGAGATCCAGGACTTTAATCCCAACAGTACACAAAAGTGTCTGGCCACAGTTAACCCAAAAAAAAAAGTCGGAAGTCAACCTAATGATTTCGTCAAAAAAGATGCTAAAATTCCTTTACTAGTGTTTCTTCTTATCATCAGCTTAACATTGCCCTTCTGCTACAGTTTCTACCTGAAAAGGACAAGATTCAACATATCAAATACCAAAATGAGTAAGATAAACACATGAAGAAGAATACTAATGCAGAAAGAGGATATTCAAAATCCTGCACCATGAAATAAAGAAGGAATGTGCAAATCACTTGATCTAAACTCCATTTAAGGTTAAAGCTATGAATGTGCACACACACAATAAGTTAAAGCTAATAGAATAGATGTTGATGCTAATAGAACCATCTCTGCTTAAAGCAAATTAATA
The DNA here is from genome assembly GCA_031762675.1 of Pachysandra terminalis. NCBI lineage: Eukaryota > Viridiplantae > Streptophyta > Magnoliopsida > Buxales > Buxaceae > Pachysandra > Pachysandra terminalis. The sequence goes on from JAUPMG010000001.1 coordinate 22,416,177, forward strand.
CTATAAAGGGAATGAGGGTACTTTGGAGAGTGTGCCAAAAAATTAACTCTTTTTTTTTTTTAATGATCTCTCAGCACAAAATGTTATCAAATATATATAGGGACAATTCTATCTTTTCAAATATTTTTAAAGACGTACATGGGCGGCTATGGGAGAACTCCAACTGCCATTAATAACTTCTTATTTTCAAGGCTTTAGTTATTTGAAAACTTGAAACTCTCGCACACGTGTCACCCTCTAGTACACATAAATGGAACATGGCTAATAATGAATAATGAAACCAATTTAAATAACAATAAATCATCAATTATATCATGCTCATATATCAAAATTTTATCATGGCTCTTGAAATAATAAGAAGATGGGTAATAGAAATAACCATAATAATACTAAAATTTATTTACCTCACCTTCCATCCTGTTCTACTTTCTTCATTTTGCTTCTGTTCATAACACCAACGCGTCCAAGTCAGCATAAGCACTACAATTAACAAGGACCAGCATTTGAGATATTGAATTCCATCAAGCTAAATAAGTAACAGATTACTGCAACTCTCACTCTGTTCTACAACTAATAGATCATTCAGTCTCTGATTCTATTTCATTTAGAAGGCATTAAATTAAAGAACAATATCCAAACAATGGAAAAAAAAATAGCCTATAGCTTTTGAAGACCCAAAAAAATTAAATAAATAAAGGAAAAAATACAGATAGAATACACGTACCCTCACTTACCTCTTCTTCGTAATTGTTTCTTGCTCTTCCTGCCATCCATCAACTCCATCATTGGGTGGAACAAGGCTACCCACACAAATCTCTGCCTCAAATGAACTTGGCAAACCGCAAATCTTGAGATAGTTGACTTTTCGATTTCTTGGGTCATACCAAAGAAGCGTCTCATTGTCCTGCTCAAGCAGAACACACCTATCCTTTGAAAATGCTATAGGACTCGAGTATTCAAACGACCTAACCACCTTGGGTTGTGCAATTAAGAACAGCTGCGTCCAAGATTCCTTCATGCCGGAATCCTTCATCATCCATATATCCATTCGAATATGATGGTAATTACAGAGCATACAAAGTGATCCTCCCAAGACCCCCGCATTCATGTGAAACTTCTTATCACCCAAAATCTCGGGCTGCGGCACTTCTCTATACTCTTCATCCTGAAGATTGAAAGAAACGATTAGCTTTGAAACATCCGAATCAGGGGTGCGACTCACAATCCAATGTATGGCATTGCTAGCAAGAATCCCATGTGCACGACGATAATTCAGGTAATAAGGGATATCTTGAATCCTTTTCCGTGAATTCTTGCTTACTGAATAAACCTTAACTTGGGAATCGAAATGGCCATCATCCTTCTCATAAAACTGAATAATCCTCACCACCATGTAGTCATCGGTGATAGGATCGTAACCTAATCCATACAAAGAAGTACGACAAATGGAGAAACCAGGAGGAAATTCAATTGGGGAAACAGGAAATTTCTTGTATCGTCTTGTAGATGGATTCCACAAGACGAGATCATCCTCACTGTTGTATAAACAAAGCAATCCATTGCAAGATCCAACGATTTCAGTGCCTAGTTCTGGGGTTTTCAAGGGATGATCGAGCTCTTCGGCCTTATCACAAGTATCAAGTCTAATGAGTCGAGATTGCAACTTCTAAGGATGAGGCTAAGGTGATTGTTGTTCTCCATGGATTGTTTGAGATGCTTTTTAATGAAATCAGTCTTTAATTAAAGAACAGATTTACATACGCACCTGAAACGTAACAGAGACTTCACCGGCAAACGCGAGAGAATGTCTGTGATGATCTGATCTGGGATCGTAGAATCATTCAGCATTTTTTGTCACCCTCTGCTTCTCTCTAGGGTTTCTAAGAGGTAGAAGAAAAATGCAGAGAAAGAAGAGAAAGAAATGAAGGCCGTTGAGAAGCTGGTTTGGTGTACGTTTATTCCCTAAAATACCCTCCTGTACAGTAACACGCGTCACAATCCTCAAATGATCAAGGGGGGTTTTGTTGTAAATAGTTTAACCGCCTTCATCTTGGACTTATGGTGCAAGAACAAAGGATGCATCCATCATACTTAAAAGCAGTTTCTCATGCTTTCCCTGTATTTTAAAAATCAAATACTCCTGGGAAAATTTGCTATTTTTCTGAAAAATCGAGAACAAAGTAACAAAATTTTAATTGTTATTCAAGAGATTTGTTAACCAGCAATCCTGCCATAATCTCGATCAAAAGAACTCAGTCGGGGAAGTTGTTGTCATTGAAAGAAAACCCGAAAACCTCATCAGAACAAGTCCCGCCATAATTTCAATCCAATCCAAAGAACTCGGTTGAAGAAGCTGTTGCCGCTGAAAGAAAACCAGAAAACCTCATCAGAACAAGTCCAAGTATATCTAAGTTTGATTCATTCATTGTAACCAATCAAGCATTACCAGTAGTAACAGAGAATAAAAGAGAGCGAAAGAGAAGGAACACCAGAAAACCTTTTTTCCTAATCCTAACATCCAAATGTAGCACACAAAAAACTTTGAGAAAAAGAAAAGGATAGAGTTGATGATATAACTAAAAATTCGAAGAAAGAATGAGGGCATATTAGATAAGAAAATGAGTCGCACCATCATAAATCCCTTATTGCTCGTCTTCATCTAATATCGAACCAAAAGGGACTTTGGGTGGAAGCGCTTCTTTAGAAAAACCATTTTGGTGTAGAGCAAAAACTGCGTTTCCCAGAACAGTTAGTCATGTTTTAAGTTTAAGTGAAACTTCTAAATTTACAACACTATCCTTTCATTTCTATTACATATAATTTAAAAAGACAAAAATATCCATCAAGTTAAAAATGATGTACAGGAGCATCCTTTTATATAATTTTCTCACAAAAAAAACACTTTTTAACAAATCCCTTGCATTTGAGGAAAGCTACGCCAAACATGTCCTAATTGGCCGCTTTGTATAGTAATAGATGAAAAAGAATATCCTTTCTATTGTTTTTTGCTTTTGCAAGTTGGCAAGCTGGCTATATTGGTAGATATGTGTAAAAAAAATAAAAAATAATTTGATGATCATATGCTAGTAAATGTGTAAAAATTAGTTGCTTAAATAGACAACAGTGTGACAACCAGATCAGCTTGCTATTAGAAAAAAATTAAGAAATAATACTTGCATAATTTGCCACTTTGTATAAAACATCCAGGTAGGAATACAAAATGGGTTATAGCACCTTCAGAAGATCAAATATGCGGCAAATATGGTATAATCGGAAAGAAACAATATATGGAACTAACTTATGGAAGCCTAGAAGCTGAAGAAGATGAAAAAGAAGGCATAAAACAGTATACTGTAGAAAACCAACAAGCCATTCAAAGAGAGTTGCAAAATCTGAAGTATAACACACCTGATTGTCAATTCTCTCCTCTCATTATCAACTTCCGGAACGATAGGGATCAGAGCACTGCGTGAACTCATAGCAGCAGAACATCGAAGGGTAATATACCTCAAAAATAATGCCTTATCCCAACTAGTAGTGATTGTCAACACAAATATCTTGTTTCTCCATCTGGTTTGTCAAAAACTATATCTTCAGTGAGATTATGTGTATCCAAATTCTTTTAGCTCAATTGGCAGGCTCTTCGGCTTAGGAACTGGAGGTCCCAAGTTCAAGTCACCAGGCTTACCTGATATATGGTCCTTGTGGGTGGGGTCATGTATCCGAGGTTTATCTCATCCCCACTAAGTGGGATCGGGGGTTCCATGTAACCGAAAAAAAAAAAAACTTTTGGATTGACTTTACCAGGATCTTTTTGGTCTTCCCCTAGCCCTCTTAGATCTTTTGAAGTGAACCCTCTCCCATCTTCTAACAACCACTTCCCTAGGTCTTCACTTTATAGATTCATTCAGGAAAACAAACCATAAAAGATCCCATACTGATCCAGGCAACAATAATCCTTAATTTATATGTACATTAAGGAGGTAGTATAGATGGACTATAGAGACTTACATTATAAACCATACATATCTTCGCTAGAACAAAGCTCCATATGCTTATCCCTTCTTTGCATAATGTACACGAATATTTCTTCCATCCAATACCTGAAATAGAGCAAACACCCCACACTCAAAAAAATCACAAAGAAAGCTTACAAACTAGGACTCATGTAAATTGTATAGAAAATACATCCGAAGCTTTTACCTCTCCATCCATCTTTTGAAGTGCCTGGGTAGCTTCACTTTCTGTTGTGAATCTCACAAAGCCAAATCCTTTGGATTTCCCATTCACTCGATCACATATAACTTTAACTGCCAATATAGAATTGTCTTAAAACTTGTCACAAATAAGTAGAATCCCATTAAAATTAAGACTATTTGGTACACATTGGGATACCTTCAATTATTTCACCATGCTCTCCAAAAGCATCCTTTAAGACGGTTTCATTAGTATCATATGAAAGGCCTGTGAACTCAAGATGAAACATGATTAAAAAAATATCTTAATATATTAGAAGCAAGTAGAGGAGGTTGAAAAATTTACCAAGCGAAATAGCTGAAAGCTGTTCTTAAACACTTGCACATGCCCATGCAATAAACTTATTGTGACAAGAAAACCAAAAAAAAAAAAAAAAAAATGTGTTTTCTCCTAGAATGACATGAAATGTGAGTTTATTTCATTTCAGGACATGCAGCTCAACATCTTAAACGAACACAAATCTGAATGTCAGCATGGGACAGAGACAACTCATTAATCATCTGTAGACAAAGCAACGTTACTTAACTCACAAGACCTCTAATCATGCTGCAAATGCAAAAGGGCTTCATTTCAAAATAGCTATGAGATACTAGTTGTGGTTCCCAGAACCCATAGTTAATATAAAAGCCCTATCCAAGAGTTTTCATATGACTTCCTCCAGAGAAGAAAGAAATTCTCATAAAATTCTGCTTCACTTATTATCTCTTTAATAACAACATATAATGAGTTACAGTGAACCAACATTACTCATTTCCCCAATCTTCCAAGTTACATTCATCTGGATATTCACTTGTATGTGGAACTATAATCCAATGATCGTCAATCCATGATGAAATTTGCCTTCTTAGTTATAGTTGATCCTGTTACCCAATTACCCACTTGCAAAACCCATAGACTGGATATGTGGTCCTTGTGGGTGGGGTCATGTATCCAAGGTTTATCCTCTCCCCATTAAGTGGAGTCGGGGGTTCCACGTCACCAAAAAACCAAATTTCCCATCTTCGATTCAATATCATGATGAAGCAGAGTAATGGGTATATCATCCTCCAGTAAATATATGCTCCAAGCAGATTCCAAAGAGGATGCCTTCCATCTAAATGCAACACCAAGGAAGATCCAGGTGCCACCATGTAATACTAACTCTACTTGATGAGAAAAAAGAGCAGTTGTACCCCTTCAAGTCTCTCAACAACTTTGCAAAATAATTTGGAAAAAATCAAAACACAGTATACTTTTAAGTAACAGAAGAAGACACAGTGGTGGAAAGCATCCAAACCCTCCAGCTAACCACTTTGACAAATAAGCTTGCCGTTGCTCACACCATGAATACACCAATGACCAGAGAAATTACAAGGACTAATACCAAAACTACAATCAAAGTGAAATGCTATTGTTTCAAGAAACACTTATTTGTTCAAAAGAACAACAAAGTTATTGAAATTCTATTAGAGCAATTTATACTTTGATGAGAAAACTAAAATAAAGCTACGAGGAATAGATTCCTACTTGAATCTTCAGTTGCTAATATCAAAAGAAGGATTTTTACCTCCAACAAACAATTGGCTGCAAGAAGCGCGCACAATCATCCATCTTGCAGAAGGGAATGTCCTAGAGAGCCTTCCAACATTGAAACACTGCATTTCGCTTGGCTTAAACTCTCCCTTGGTGATATATTTTCCTGAAACAAATCCCAAATCATAATAATAAGAGCCAAAACCTTTTGTTAAATGCCAGTCGTAAAAGCCGAAAACAACACTAGCCCCTTTCGCTTACAAAGGAAAATGGTGTTCCCAGTTGCATGGAAGTGGTTGCCTCCTTAGGCAACTTGGATTCTCTCAAATCTTAGACCTGTAATCCATTGAAGGAGTAAAGCAGAAAGAAAAATATAAGAAATATTGAAAAATAAAGTTAAGAAATAAGATTCTAATTGTGCCTCATGAGGTTATCAGTTGCACCAGTGGCCACAGTGCAACTGATAACCTCAGATCGGGGATTGTCCCAATCCGATACCGAGTTGGATCAGCCAATACAAAATATTGCCCAATTTTTTATTTTGTTTTTTTGTAAATAAACTTTTTACCGGGTCCTGGATAATCGATATTGGATCGTCCAATCTGACTCGTCCAAAACTGAGTCAAATTGTCTGGATCGGATCATATGACTCGGTTTCAGACCGAGATAGAGAATTGTTAATAAATTAGGGATAGTCTTGGGATCGCGACTCACCCTGAGCCGATCCCGAGTTGGATTGGCCGATCCTTTACACCATGCTAGTGGCAGTGGAAACAAGGTTGTGATCACCCCCAGGTCGGGCGAACCCTAGGTAGATCGGGTGGAAATGGAGTCGCCACCATCCATTGAGTTCGGGTGTGAATGGTCACCCATGAGTTGATTGATTGATTACGAAATTGAACCGAAATTGTAAAATTGGTACAATCTAACCAGATTCGGGTAAGGGGGTTTATTTGAGAGATCGGGAAGGTGTTAGGCATCCTTTCTCTCCCGGTTTAACCAATTACCCGGTTCAAAGATTGTTTGGCCAATTTGGAAACAAACCTAAAAATAAACTAAAATGCTAAAAAATCTAGATATGCCAAAAAATTCAACAAATATACTAAAAAAACTAAAACCCTAAAATAATAAAAACATTAATAAGACTAAAATACTTCCAAAACATCCAAGAGAGCATAGAAGACATCATCAAAAACTAACACATGTATAAAATAAGGATGAAATGAATCAAATGAACATTAGCAAACCACACTCATTCGGATGAATCAAATCACAATTTCTTTCATCATATTCAAAACATTGTAGACAGTGCAGAAGAATAGAAATAAACTAAAATAATAAAGATAGAATAAAAATTAGAAATCAAATGCTTACTCTAGCTGATCTTGAATGCCTCCAATGTCGCAGAGTTTGAAAACCTCCAACAGTGCTCTCAGCCTTTGAGCTCACGGATAAGTTGGGCTTGAGAATAGGCTGTTGCAATGCTCAGGTTTGCAGGTCTGGATTGCTGGTTTTGGATTCTGGTAGAGAGAGTGAGTGAAAGAGATTGGTTGTTTGTGGTTGAAGGGTGCTGTCGGTTTTTTACAGCAGAACAGGTGATTGAATGGGGTTTGCTGCAACTGCTCGCAGCAGCAGTAGTAAGAAGAGAGGTGGGTTGGATTGAAGGGAGCTGCGATGGATAGAGGTGGGAAGAAGAGGTGTTGTTGCTGTGAAAAAGGTGGTGGAAGACGGTGGCAGCTCTGTTTGGGGTGAGATGAGAGAAACAGAGAGATAGAGGGACAGGAGAGAGCGCAGAGAGAGAGGAAAGAAGGGGAGAACCGAGAGTTAGAAAGAGTCTTCTGGGTAATGGAAGGATCGAATGGAAGAGAGAGAGTAGGATTGATGGGGGTTGAAGGTGGAGTTGCAGGTTTTTCTGGGCCGGAGTGAAGAAGATGAATGAAAACGAAAGATAAAAGGGGAAGAGATTACCGGCGTCGTAGTCGGTTAGCGCTGTCGGAGAATGAAACGCCGCCTGAAATCTCCACCGCCGCCAGTGGAATCCGAGAGATTAGGGTTTCAGCCTTGGGAGGATTAGGGTTTTTGGGTTTTTCCTTTGGAAAAGAAGAAGAGCTGCGAGAGACAAAATCAGATAAAAAATGGGCCCGGCAGTACGGTTCGTTCCTGGCTTTTATAGCCAGGGAGGGGTTTTTTCGAAAAAAGTTTTGTTTTTGGGGTTTTGAAAAAGAAAAGTTAAATAAGACAAAAAGAGTTAAAAGGGTTTTTTAAAATAATAAAACAAAATTAATACTTTCTTTAAAAACAATAATCAAATCTGAGAGGCTGCATTTTTGGGAGGGGCTCACATCCTCTACAGCAAAACGTGAGCAGCAATCCATACAGCACCGTTGGATTGCTGCCACGTGACAAGGGTACATAGGGTACCACTTGTCTCTGCCATGTGGCAGCAATCCAATGGTGCTGTATGGATTTCTACTCACTTTTGGCTGTAGAGGATGCGGAGCCTTTTGGGAGGGGGGTGCGGGAGCGGAGCCTTTGTTACATAGCTCACGGGAGCCGGCCTGTGATGTGATACAGTCCCAAGGGCGAAATGGTATTTTCGCCCCTCGAATCCCGAGGTGCGAAAATACCATTTCACCTCTCGGGACTGTCTCACATCACATGTCAACTCCTGTAAGAGGATCTTGGTTCGCTTTTTGGCGTTTAGAGATATATTTGTGTACACATGGCGAGATTCTTTGATATACCATTTCGCTCAAAATTGTCACATGGCAAATAATTTTGTAAAAAATCCTAAAATAACTTTTTAACCTCTCAGACTCCAAATTTTACGATTTTACAGTCGTTTTGAAAGTTTTAGCACGTATAAATCAAATTCAAAGCCGAAAATTAGTTTTGACATCCAAAATCTACCAATTTTTGACTAAAATTTGAACCAGGGGTAAAATAGCCATTTTTTCGATAATTCTAAACCTAGTCAAAATGGTATTCGTTTGAAAGCCTTTTTCTTCCAAAATTCAGATTTCGAGTCAAAAACGGGCTTCAGATGAGGAAATAGTAGGTGGGGCTACCAAGGGTATTTTGGTCATTTTATTAAATTTCTATGAGTTTCAAGAGAATTTGCGCACATGATAGAAGGGGGTTTAAAGATGATTGAGAATTGCTATTATCTCAAACCGAGCCTTTTGAGAGCTGCAAAACATAGAGAACTGCACTCCAATGCAAATTGAGGTAATCGACAACACCATCACCATTGCTCCCTCTGTCAAGGTAATCGGTGACACATTCATCATTGTTCCCTCCCTACTTTAGGCCTATAAATGGATCAGATTCGAAGCGGATTCTACTAAATCTAAATCCGATCCGTTAAGAAATATATAGATCCGAATTCGAATCTGAATCCGACGGATCTTCATAAATTCTATTCGAATTCAAATTCGATTATGATCCGAAATTTGATTCGATTCGAATATCCTCAAATCCAAGTCTAGAAGAGAAAAATGTTGGAAACTAGGTTTTTTATTTTTTGTTTACAACGTAATGTTAGTATATATCACGAGTAATAATACTATGTAGCTATAATGTATAAAGTAATGTATGTGATTGAATGGATATGTTGTTATGTGAGACAGTATTTATAAATAATGATAGTATGTGGCACACTATACAAAAAGAATATATGAGTTTTAATTATATAATCGAATCGAATCGGATTTATATAGATACATATTTGATTCAATTATAATCGAATTTTTCAGATTCAAATCTTAATCAAATTTCGATTCAAAAATATCTAATCGGATCGGATTCGGATCATGATCCGATCCATTTATTGGCTGCAAGAAGCACGTACAATCATCCATCTTGCAGAAGGAAATGTCCTAGAGAGCCTTCCAACACTGAAACACTGAATTTCCCTTGGCTTACACTCTCCCGTGGTGATATATTTTCTTGAAACAAATCCCAAATCATTATAATAAGAGCCAGAACCTTTTGTTACATGCCAGTAGTAAAAGCCGAAAACAACACTAGCCCCTTTCGCTTACAAAGGAAAATGGCATTCCCAGTTGCATAGAAGTGGTTGCCTCCTTAGGCAACTTGAATTCTCTCAAATCTTAGACCTGTAATCCATTGAAGGAGTAAAGCAGAAAGAAAAATATAAGAAATATTAAAAAATAAAGAGAAGAAAGAAGATTCTAATTGTGCCAGGAGGTTATCAGTTGCACCAGTGGCCATAGTGTTTAAACTCGGTATCAGATCGGGGATTGTCCCAATCCGATACCAAGTTGAATCTGCCAATACAAAATATGGCCTAATTTGTTTTTTTGTTTTTTTTGTAAATAAACTTTTTAACGGATCTTGGATAATCCATATTGGATCGTTCGATCTGACTCGTCCAAAACTGAGTCAAATTGTCTAGATCTGATGATATGAGTCGATTTCAGAGAGACAGAGAATTGTTAATAAATTAGGAATCGTCTTGGATCGCGACTCACCCCCAAGCCGATCCCGAGTTGGATCCTTTACACCTTGCCAATGGCAGTGGAGACAACGTAACACCATCACCATTGCTCCCTCTGCCAAGGTAATCGGCGACATAGTCATCATTGCTCCCTCCTAAGTTCCAACGATATATATACACGCACACGCACGCACGCATGACGAAATGATCCAATTTTCCTTATAAACAGATGTCTACTGTCAAAGAAAATATGTTTTTGAAATACAACAAAGTTATTAATCTGGAAATGGAAGCTAAGATGTTTTGGATGCCCTGCAGATTCAAAGGAGTGGAAATGGAAGTTCTTACGGATTATTATACTAGAGCTGGTTCGATGGGTCTTAACAGGATCAGGAAGGCATTCAGCTTCAAATGTGTCCTCGTTTTAGTTCTTAGTGCTTCTCTCTTCCTTCCCCACGTTCTTTTGGATCCCTTCCTTTTCACGTTATAGAATCTGGGTTTCTCTCAAAGGATGTCTCTGGTTCCCTGTTTTTTCCTGTTAGGGCTTGGTGTTTGATCTATTTTGACTAGTTTTGAGAGACGGTTACGTGTTTTTTTTTTTATTTTTAGGTTTTTGAAGTGTCCTTTGAGGTAACTTCATGTGCATGGCGAGATCAGAAGCACAAAGCACCTTTGATTGATTAATTATATCCTATCTTATTGTATATCGCATTAATCCAATTTGAAGCGTTGCTTCGATTCAAAATAGCAACTCGAATTAAAGTGTTGATCCAACCTAAAAGATCAAAAACTAAATAATCCATCTTTTTCAATTGATTTTTATTATTCAGGTATTTGTATAACATAGGATGTCTGAGGTCGACATGTACTCAACATAGTAAAACTTCATTTATCACATGACTTCACATGCACAAGCTTGTCCTATAACTAGCTTTTATAAACTTTTTTGTTGGTAGAACAAGTCAAGATAGGACAAGAGATTGACTTTTCAAGATACATAAGATGTAGAAGTAAGAAGAAGAGAGAGGCTGATCTCTCTTCCTCCTCCTCGTCTGGTCTCTTCTCAGAAAGAAATACGACTCTCCAAATACACAAAGATGCCAAAAAAGAGAAAACCTCTCTCATACAGAATTTTACAGAACACTATTTTCTCTCTATATCTCTTTTATAGCTATATAATATGATGTGGAAGTTCATCTTCCTCTCCCCCAATTTTTCGTCTCCATTTTGTTGCAACGTATGTCATATAACGAAGCTATTGTACAATCCTCAAATAAATAGTGAGAAAAATTATCGATAAGCAACTCATGGACATAGGTAATTTGTCGAACCACGTAAATTGTGTTATTCTTTGTTTTCCTTCTTTCTTTTATATTGCTTGTTAAAATGGCTTTGACGTCATTTGACAACACTATATCACTTTAAGCGAACAATTAAATCGCCTTCGATACTCAAAATACCTTATCCAACACAAATCGTACCGATAAGAGAGTAACTCCAAACAAATCCAATTTTCAAACAACCCCTCGTCGAGTCATAGTTACTCCTCAAAGTTTAAGCGTCGTTTAGTAATTATAATAAAAGAACTTGATAAATATCTAGGAAAATTACGGATGAGCCTTACTTTACAGGCGTATATTCTTTTCACTCCTCTATAAAATAGCTACATACTTATCTTTCTTATTTTAAAATTTATTTCTCAATTCAATCTTACGGAGTGCCGACTAGAATAAATATCAGAATATTCCAAATCTACCCTCGCAAGATATTAAAGTAACATTCTAAAAATAAAAAATTTAAAACTTCTAAATTTACCCAACTACCTTCTTACCTTTTTTTAACTTTTAAATTTACCCAACAACCTTCTTAACTTTCTCTTCCTCTCCACTCTCTCTTATCTCTCTTTCTCTTTCTCTTTTACACGTTTGTTTCACTCTCACCCGGTCTCTCACTCACCCATCTCCTCAATCTCTTCTCCGCCTCTCACCCGCCCATAGAAGAACTTGTAGGGCTACAATATAATCCATTTGGTAGTTGTTAATGCTTTTGTGGAATTGTTTGAAAAACTTAATAGTTTTTCTGCATTTACTTTGATATTAATATAGGTTTTTAATGTTTTATCATAGGTTCAATTTTATAGTTAGATCTACTCCACAAGTTATTATCAATTTTGGTAAGGAAATTGTCTTATCTTAATCTTTAATCCTAAACCAAAATCAGTCATAAATACTAAAAACGTTCTAGCCATCATGGTTGGTCATGTAACTCAAACCATGATGGCTACAAAGACATCCACTTACTTTATATGCATGAGAAATAGTGAAAGACGTGTTAAAAAAAACCGAGAACGAGGAGAGATTGTGTGAACAGAGAGACAGTGTGAGAAGAATTAATTGAAAACAGATAGAATGAATGGAGAGACAATGGAAGAGACACAGGAATAGAGAAGATGGGTGAGTGAGAGACGGGGTGAGAGAGAAACAAACGTGTAAAAGAGACAGAGAGAGATAGGTAGGGGTGTACAAATGGGCCGCATGGCAAGGCTCGGCACGAACGCGCGCGGGCCGCGCGTGTTTCGTGCCGTGCCCGTAACTAGAACCCCAGGCCCAGCACGGCACGAGGCACGCGGACCTAATGGCGCGAGCCGTGCCGTACCAAGCGGGCCATGTCGTGCCAGGCCCAGCGCGGGCCAAATGTACTGGGCAACCCAGGTTTCCCAGCACATTAATGATTTTTCTTTTATTTTTTTTTAAATACTTATATTTATC
>JAUPMG010000001.1:22451786-22462145 GCA_031762675.1 Pachysandra terminalis
GGTGGTGGTGGAGTGGTAAAGGTCATTTTGTGTTTAAAGGGTAAAATTGTCTTTTATCAATTATTTTGACTGGAAGGGGTGTCATTGCCATTTCAGAAAGCACAAGGGGTCTATCTGCCAGTGTCAGATAACTGAGGGGGTAAATGCAATTTACCCCTTAAATATATAGTTTTATACATAAATGTATATTTTATAAATAAATATATTGACGAAATAAAAAATTTAACTTTAAAAAAATTAATTTTAATAAACCTTTATAATCGGGTCAAACCACCCCGATAGGTTTAGAAGTGGATTTAGTATTAGGGTTCCTTTGGGAGCGGGCTAGGGTTTGTCAAAACCCGCTCTTAACCCGCCCCGTTGCCAGCGTTGTTGTTATCCTTCCAAGAAAACTGATTGCAATTCCTGTAAATTCAAGAGAAGCAGCTGATAATCAGGTAATTCGACAGGAGTCGTGAAGAAAAAAAAAATATCCTGGAAGCTAAAAAGTAAGTAGCCAACTCGAATAAGGAATAGTGGAGCAAATACTTCATGGAGGGGCATGCATACATGCTATTTTACAGCTCATACATGACGTGTTCTTCAGTTATTGGTCCATCTTACATTCTTTTGCTCATCATCATAATAGTGGGAGGACGACGACTCCACCAAATACGGAGAGGGCTTTAGTGTTTGTTGCCAGAGCCCTTATCGGTGAAATCTTCCATTTCTCTATATCTTCTCGACTTATCCCTCTCTCGCTGCCCTAGATTTTCTCTCCGTTTTTTTTTTGATCAAACCCTAGATTTTCTCTCGAGCTCTCTTGTTTCATCTCCGTCGCTCGTCTTCGATAATCTCCTCCAAAAATGGTGAATTTTCTACTATCTTTTTTTAAGGGGGGGCTTCGTTAGGGTTTCTTTACTGCTCTTTGGGTTCTGCATATCTAGTGTTTTTTTTAATGAATTTTTATTAATTGTTTGTTTGATCTGCAAGTTGATATGGTTATGTAAGCTGATTCGTTTCTAATGCTAAAGATTTCGGTAGATTTTGATGCGATTGTTTGTTTTACTGGTGTATGTGGCTCACAAATTCGATTTGTTTCTGAATTGTCGATTGATCACTGAATCTCGATCTGATTTATCTGGTTATCTGATCTTCGTTTCTTGATTTGATCAAATGAATTTAGTTTTCGTTTGCTTCAGCGAAGGCAAATCATCGGAATGGTAACTTTGTCGATCTCATGGCGGAAGCCGTGAATGGTGTTGATGTTGCTGTTCAATATGTACTAGAATTTACCATCATTGCTAATGGTCCTAGGCTTGTAGATTTTTGTTTCGCATTGAATCTACTTAATGGCATAGGTTTAGAGTTTCTTTTGCTGCTCTTCTGGTTCTGCATATCTAGTATTTGGGTGGATTCCGATGCGATTGTTAGTTCTATTGGTGTATGTGGCTCACAGATTCGATTTGTTTCGGAATTGATGATTGATAGCTGAATCTCGATCTGATTTATTTGGTTATCTGATCTTCGTTGCTTGATTTGATCAAATGACTTCAGTTTCATTTGCGTCAGTGATGGCAAATCATAGGAATGTTAACTTTGTCGAAGCGTTGAATGGTGTTGATGTTTCTGTTCAATATGTAAAGTGTACTAGAATTCACCTTCATCGCTAATGGTCCCAGGGTTGTTGATTTTTGTCTCGCATTCAATCTACTTAATGGCTTAGGTTTATGGTATCTCGTTTGATCTCTTTAGTAGAGTTACTGTTTTTAGTTTGATGTTTCTGTTCAGTATGGAATGTGTACCGGAATTTACCTTCATTTGCTAATGGTCCTAGGGTTGTAGATTTTTGTTTCGCATTAAATTTACTTAATGGCTTAGGTTTGGGGTTAGGGTATGTCGTTTGATCTTTTTAGTAGAGTTGCTGTTTTTAGTTTCCCGTCTCCTGATGCGTTTTCATTTTTACTTTTATTTTTTATTTATTTATTTATTTTGTAATTTTTTTTATAAGCACCTGATCTGGTTTCTGTGAGCTCCAGTGATGCTATTTATACATGAATTCAGTGGCCTTTGAGTTTCACGCCATTGTATGGATTTGATATCTTCAATAAAGTTTCATTTCCTTCTAAATGTTTTCTTGCTGGTTTGCTTTTAATACTTCTGGTCCACCATATGTTCCCTCATTATGAATAGATCAATTTTGTTCCCAACTGCTATCTTGCTTTTGAGATATGTGATGTCCATAAAATATTCCTCCATTCACAGGCCAACGCAACATCAGGGATGGCTGTGCATGATGATTGCAAGCTGAAGTTCTTGGAATTGAAGGCAAAAAGAACTTACCGCTTCATAGTTTACAAGATTGAGGAGAAGCAAAAGCAGGTTGTTGTGGAAAAGGTTGGTGAGCCAGCTGAAAGCTATGAGGACTTCACTGCGAGCCTTCCTGCCGATGAATGTCGTTATGCTGTGTATGATTTTGACTTTGTGACTACAGAGAATTTGCAAAAAAGTCGAATTTTCTTCATAGCATGGTAATTTTCAACATTACAGTCATTGAGTTCATTTTTGTCATAGTCTGCTTGTTAGAAATAGTGGGTGACTCATATTCACTAGTCTCTAGATCCAAGGGGTTGGAACCTGCTGGGGGGGGGGTCCGATGGGGCAGAGCGAAGCAGAGCGCCATGGGACCCTGCGATACGGTAAGGGTATATTGGGGATTTGCCTTATTTATCGGGTATGAGTATAAGTTGTAACCCTAATTTGTTTTTGACGTAGTGGAAACTTCCTCTCTCCCGTGGACGTAGGCTTTGCTGAACCACATATATCTATGTGCATTGTCTTGATCTTCGTTTTACTGTGTTTATTATTATTACTTGATCCCGATCAACATTACTCGTTAACCATTTTTTTTTTCATTCTTTTATGAAGGTCTCCTGATACATCAAGGGTGAGAAGCAAGATGATTTATGCAAGCTCCAAGGATAAATTCAAGAGGGAGCTAGATGGTATTCAGGTAGAGTTGCAAGCAACTGATCCTACTGAGATGGGTCTGGATGTTATTAGAAGCCGTGCAAGCTGAATATGAAGTGCAAGCCGTGAAAGGGAGATTTTCTCCATACACTCTGCTTTACATAAATGAAATGTTAATAGTTTGTGGGATGATGAACTTGGCTAGAATATGGTATTGGCTTGTTCTTCAATTTTTACCTTACAATCTCATTAGAAAAAAAAAAAAAAAAACACACATCAGTGATTTTGGTTATATCTTGTGATTTGTTTCTGCTGGATCATTTTGCTATTTGCACCAACTTTCACCTTGTAGCCTGATGCCTACAAACTAATATGTAAAAGTTTGTTGGGGGTAGTCAACTCCTTTAGTTTGTTTTTTCAACTTTGGAATGGATGTTTGACCCATGTTATGGTTATTCAGATTGCAGAAGAGGCAAGCTTTTATGCCTTTCTGAAAGCTGATTTTCTTTTTAATTAATTTATATATATAGGCATATATTCTAGAAATTGATGTTTCCATTAAAATCACTCTATTAGTGCATTGGTGTTAGATTCTACCTACCTGATGAGTTCTTCATGGTAGTTTGCCTTTTTGTTCCTTTTTAGCGAATTTGTTAAGCATGTTTCTTTGAACAATATGGATATATGGTATCTGGATGAGAGGTTGGTTACTTATCACTGTGAAGCTGTGGTGCTTTGTAGTGCATATCGGTATCTTGTTGCCTACTTTTCAGCTTTTGAATGTGAGAGGATGTCCTCTATCTTCAGATTTATTTTCCTTTTTGCCTTGGAATTTCTATTCGTGTTACGAACTTTCTTCCTCACCCGTAGGAAGTAAATTATTTTTTGGATGGCATGATTGAGCGCCTTGTCATTTTTGGTTGATGGTTTTACTTGGTTATTACTTGATTGAACAATGTCTGTGATTTAAAATAAGGTGGTTGTGTTGGATGATTTCCCAATAAGCTGATTTGATTATGAATTTATCACGAGTTGGCAAGCCCTTTTCTAGGAAACCCAGTGCCCTCTTCATATGTTATCCCTTTCTTATTGACGAATGGTTCATATTTTTTGTGTTTCTTGGCGAGTCAATTCCATGATGATCCTGATTAACGAGTTCTCTGTTTTTACAGACTATTTTTTTATCTATTTCTGAAATTTGGTCTAGGAGTTTTTGTTACTTTATATATTATGATTAGCTTCAGATGCAACTGTGAATGACTTTGCTTGAATCTCAAAATCCTATCTTTTGCTTCTACCATTTGTTGTATTGGTCTGTTATATTTATCTGGTTCATTGATGTTTTATATGGAAATTGGTGTAATTATATGTTGTGTTTGTGCATATTTCTGTTGATTGATTACACACACATACAGCCATTAGCGTATTATTATTACTCAGTTGTGAACCTATTACCACCCATGTGTTGGATACAAAATAATTGGTGATGCATCTATTATAAATTTTCAACTGAGCCTGTAAGAATTCTTCTCTTTCTAGTTTTTCCCCATATAGGATTATATTAGAGCCTTGAGTTGCACCAATTTCATTCATTATAAATTTTCAGCAGCCGCATCACAATTTTGAATTGCCATCTTGGTTCAGTCGGAAATGGTGCTCATCTCGAATCAATCCGAATATTGAAATGTGGTCTTTCGATTCATGTGATTCCAAGGCATAAACACGTCTGTGTACGCTTGTTCTATTTTGGGTGATTTTCATGCAAACAGATCCATAGATGGAAAAAAGGTTGTCCATAGCTTTCCTTGTCGAAGCTTTCCACATTTCTCCGAATGGAGGAGCAGCTCAACAAACTTTGACAATCATTAGGTTGTGTTTGGAATTCCGAGCTCACTAATAAATAAGTAATAGCGAGGTAGAAGATGAATGAAATTGGTGAAGTTGGTTTGGTGCATATTTGTTTATAGATCATGGATCAATTTGGTTCTTTTTTTCTTTTCAAGGTCGGGTTGCAGTTCGTTTCAAGTAATCAACCAGATTACGAGCAAGTGGTTGTGTCAATTGGTTCGGTTTAAACCAAAAACCCGAAAGAAGCAAACCAAAAGAAAAAGTCTGTTCGGTTTTGTTTTGTTTTTTTTTTTCTTCATTTCGATTTGGAAAATGAAAAACCAAATTAATTTGGTTCTATTTTTGGTTTAGGCTTCGATTCATCGAACTTAAGTAAATATATGTAAACCGAACAAGAGTAAACAGAGAAGGTGCGACAACCAAGCCCTAGGGGTGTACAAACGGGCCGAAGCCCGCGTGCTCCCAAAACCCAGCACGGCCCGCGAGTGCCTAGGCCTGGCACGAGTCCATGGTCGTGCCGTGCTGGGCCTGGGTTTTCAGCCCATGGCATGGCGCTGAAGCACGGGACTGACACGAACACGAGCCCAGCATGCGCACGACATGGCACGAAGGCACGGGCCCGCTTAAGCACGGCCCAAGGACGCGCACCGTTCTGACTTGGTCTGCCATTTTTCAGCCAAAAGTAGCCGTTTTTAGCCGGAAACGGTTAGTTTTGGCTGAAAATTAATTGTTTTCTATAAAATGGCCAAAATAACCCCAATAACAATCATAAAATGGCTTGTTAGATATAACTTATATAATAAGTATGTGACTATAAATATAATATATACTTATATATAACTTATAACTTATAGATTTCCTTATTATTTGTTTTTGTAGGCGATTTCCTTATTTTATATAAGTATATATACTAATAAGTTACTAATTATAAGTATGTATACTTTATATATGCTTATAAGTTGGTAAGTATATATATTTATATTTACAAGTTAATTCATATAAGAATGAAAGGTAAAATATTTTTTTTATACTTATATCTATTTATATATATATACTTAAAAGTTGTATAATTATATATTTGGAACTAGTATTTATATTATTATAATATAAGTTATATTTAACAAGATTAAAGATAAATAGGTATTTTTAACAAAAATAGAAGAAAAATCATTAATTTGGTCATGTTGGGCTGCCCAGTATATTTGGTGCGTGCTGGGCCTGGAACGGCCCGGCCCTGCCTGGCCTGCACCATTAGGCCCGCGTGCCCCGTGCCATACTGGGCCTGGGTCCTGTTGCTGGGCACGGCCCGGAACTTTATCGGGTTGGGCCATGCCAGGCACAAAGTAAGTGCGGCCCGTACGCGTTCGTGCCGGGCTGTGCCTTGCGGCCCATTTGTACACCCCTACCAAGCCCTCGATCCGTGTTAAAATAAAGATATATGAACTGAAACATGTATTTCTTAGCAAACATAACACAATTGTCAAGTTACACCAGAATAAATAAGGATACCTTGCAAGCAAAGTTCACACCCACTGGACTCGAACCCTATATGCAACGAGGGAAGAAAGTCTGCCCCACATATTCCAGCAGCCATTGCCTTCCTGACATTTGATTCAAACAACTTTGGGTTGTCCCTCAACACTGCAGCAGCATCGTGATTGAGGGGATCCTCATGATTGGGTTCCTGCAGATATCAACAAGCAATTGCACATGTCAGAGTGCCACCGTGCTGTCAAAAAAACCTACTTAAGTAGAAGAAGAAGAAGAAAAAACAGATACCGTGAAAAGATGATACAATCCATAGATGACGGTGTTTATATTGAGGACGGGTTTCCAATCTTCTCGGAGAATGTTGAGACAGACATTGCCTTCCAGGTCAATGTTAGGATGATAGACCTGTGAATTGAGTATACAATTTAACACAACCATACTAATGTAAATTGATCAACAGTACTGTAGGGTGAGGATGATTGCCTAACCTTTGTCTTGCACTTGACCTTTGGTGCCTCGTATGGATAGACGGGGAAAACTTGGAAAGAGAACACAAATATACCATTTCTGTGGAGAAAATAACAAGATTTACACAACCTTTTCAATGATGGTACGAATATAATATCATATCATACTACTAGTAGAAGAAGAAACAAACTAAGAATTTTTAAACATTTCTATTTGTTCAAAGAAGCCGTGTTGTTTCGTGACACTCTAGACTTGGAAACATGGTGAGATATAAATTTCACACCTGGCAATTTTCTTTTGAGAATGCACTTGTCCACATGCATATTCATTCAGTCCACCCCACCTCATATAGTAAGTTTCAATCCTAAAAACATTTTCTACATGGCAAAAAGAGCTTCCCTAAATCTAACATTGTTCTTGTGCTGTTGTTCATAACTTAAAAAATGTTTAAAAAATTCAACAATCACTGTCAAAAAATCTATTACACATGACTAATGGAGCTTATGTGGATTGAGATATTGTCCGTGTCCCCATGGCCTATCCTAAAGGTCCCCTATTACTGTGTGTACTCTGGATAGGCCACATCATTCCTCCATGTAGCAGAAAGGGCCATCTCTCACCAGGTAGAAACCTAGTGAGGTAGATCAAAACACATTTCACCTTTTCAATTTTTATAGTTCTCAAATTGAATTCCAAACCGTCGTCAAGTTATACATTTTAGAAAAGTAATCATTGACAATACAATTTAAATATGAGGTTTTATTGTCATTTGTTTAAGTTTTTTTTTTCCCTTAAGCAATTCTTGCTTTTCTATATATCATTTCACACCCAAAACATCCTTTTAGTGGCAATACATTTAAATAAAAGAAAAAAGAAAGCTACTAGTTTATTGTTAGGGTTACTTTTGTAATTAGACTTCAAACAGACCCACATAAGAATAGTATCTTTCTTTTTTAAAGATAGGTAAGTGTCTTGTATTATTGTGTATAGAGAATTCGGTAGTACAAAATCCCATATACATGCTAAAACAACCACCCTACCAAGTACAAAAAACCCAAAGCAAATCTAACTGTTTACTAATATTATATACTACTTATTGCAGAACTCAGACGACAATGTATAACGTGAAGCAAAATATAAAACCAAGAAGGTCTTCGACTCTGTTTCCACCACTGTTCCAACTTTCAGCTAGACCTGGAGAGACTCAGCTAGATACTATTCTGCTCTGTTTCCTCCATTTTGAATCATAAATCTTAAGTACTAATTTCCAAAAATACTGAGTTTTGTAGGATGTCTGATTTGTTCTGATTGTATGAGTTTTATCGTTCATTCTCCTCTTTATACAGATTTTGATTGGTTTTTGAAGAAGATTATTGAGTTCTTGAACTTGTTTTCAGATGCTTCATCTGGTTAAATTTTCAAGAGATAGTCTATTTGAATATATGAATTTGTTCAAGCTCTCAATAATTCTGTTTCGTCTGTCTTTTTCTTTTTTAACTAAACATGGTTACAACTTTCAATCCATATATATTTTAGACGATTAGTTCATTTGAGCCCCTATCGCCACTCAAGGTGGAAAAATTGATAGATCATTTAATACTAAATATATTTTCGGTTCACATACTCCTTGAAAACAAGACACAACAGATTAGCTAAGGACTTCAACATCAGATGGTAAGATAAGAAAGTTTTCAACCATAACTCAGGACTTCAACATCAGATGGTAAGATAAGAAAGCTTTCAACCAAGAATACCTGAAGTTAAGCGAATATCAGCCATCACTTCAACTACATTGATGGTTCTTCTATTCTAGGAAGATAATTATCATGCTTTGCATAAAGACAAATTACAGTCTTCGGGGTCTTTCTCTTTCAATTCAGTTTTTGTTGATGATGCAGTCGATGTCCCTCTTGTCTGTGACTGTTATTGTGAAGTGGATAAAGGGAGCATATAATATCTGTTTAATATATGTAAATAATAGGGAGAGACAGTTTGATTATAATCGAAGTTAGTTTATAGGGTTATAAGTATATCATATCCGTAATTTAGATCTGATTGGCCTTTTTGCCCTTGATCTAAAATCTAATTTACGAGGAGGACCTAATTACTTAAATAAATCAAAATCAAGTGAGATAACTAGTTCCTACTAAAGAAAAATGTACATAAATTGCAAAGTACCAAAACAACAGCTAAAGTAAGAATATTTTTCCACATAAATAGACCTGAATATAATAGGTGCAGAAATCCAGAAGTTCTTTTGAACAGAAGCTAGTAATTTGAAAGTTACCAGCAAAAGATTACTTACAAATAGTATCCTTCGTCAGGCCGAATAGTGACCTCAAAGTTCATCAGATCATCCTTCCCATTGGGGAATGCTATGTTACACGTTTTAGGCAGGTTTAACTCACTGATATCGACAAGATAAGTGCCAACAAATTAGGAAAATAAAATAACATGCTGTTAGGAATCTAATTTTTATATCAACTCATACGGATAATTAGTAGACTTCATGAAAAGACGGCACTAATAACATTTACCAGCAAACAGATACCCACTAAAATCAGTTTGCCAAAATATCATTTACGTGTTGCTAAATAAATTCTTAACTAAAAGATTGCCTGGGAAATTTCTGTAACTTAAAGATCATCCGAACAAAGAAAATAATATCCAGCTACAAAAATCACCAAAGTACACTTTTCCTTGTTCCTCCCATTTTCTCAAATTTGGGTAGAACTTGGGCAGCGTTACAACAACGTACATACTACTGACATCAAACTATTAACAACTGACGTCCTCCAACCTTTCTACTAGCTAAAAACCACGCCTAATGCACAGGTTGACCAAAATAGTTACAGAACCAACTTCTCTCTCATTGAGATAAACACAGAGCGCACCAACTTAATTGATCATTACAATCAATGCCACAGACTACCTGAAAAGTTTTATGCCCCTCTTCACAACACATAACTTTAACTAAGTTGATCATCCACCAGCCAATCATTGTTCAGAAAATTAAAGCTACATACAAGATTGTGAAATTGATGATCGTTTAAGGACCAATTAGGTTGAGAAATTTCGAAAGTAGATATACTCCCTATTTCATCTCCTAAAACCAAGATTTTCCACAGATTGATTAAAAAACGAATGAGAACCGTCTAACTAACAACCGGGGAATCACTTTATATAACTTTTCTACCACTGTCAACTTGAAACTTAGGTGACTTGATTCCCCTTGGCCAATTTTTTATTTGACTCAGGTCAAGCTACAACTCATTGATTTCTGACATATTTGTTGAGTTTCTTGGAAACTCAACCACTCTTAGATTAAGAAAAGCTTTCAAGAAAGGTTTGAATTTGAGTGGAAAGAAAGAGGGGAAAATATATTATCAATTAGTTTGATTTAAAGAACAAAGTTAACAAATAAAGAAACTCATGTTATTTAATGTCAAACAGTCCTTAATTTCTTTAATGCTAAATGATCGATGTCTTATTCTTCGTGCCTCCTTCCCTCCCTCGCACACAAACTTGCACACCTGTTCCCTCACTCTTTAAAAGAAGGGGGGGGGGGGGGGGGGGGGCGGGGAAAGTAAAAAAAAAAAACAA
>JAUPMG010000001.1:22509995-22525916 GCA_031762675.1 Pachysandra terminalis
TTCGGTTCGGTTCGGTTTTGGGTTGATATACATACCCCTCGGTTTGGTTTTGGATTGGGGTCAACCCGGACCAAACCAAACCGAGTTGCACCCCTAATCAGTATATGACATCATCATATGACATCAGCACCGGACTGATTCCACCTCATCGAGGACACGCAACCGACATACCACTGTTCATATATCTTAACTATTGAAACACGATGACAAATCTACTTTCCTAGCGTGTTAGATTTACTTGCAGAGAAAATGACAAAACTACTTTTGCTATTGCATTAGATCTACTCGCGGACTCAATTTTTTTTTTTGGAATCCGCTCCCTATAATGGAGGGCTCTCCCCACGTATTGGCATCAAAAAAAAATTTGGAGAGAAAATTGTCTCAAAGTAGTTTGCTTATATTCTCCTTCCTTTCTTTCTCCCTTCTGTAGATCTTTACTACAATCTTCATTACAATCTTGTAAGAAGTTTCTGTAAGTATATTTGCTTAATGTTTATGTGTTCTCTGTTCGATGTTCTATATTTGTTGCTCTAATATTAATATAGTCTTATTTTACATTTTATATTGGTCTCTTCAATTATTAGTTTCTGTAAATTTGTTGATCCCGGATTTCACAAGTTTTGGTATCAAAGCTATGTTTTGAAAGTTTCTTAGTTTAAGTTTGATCTTGTGATTCATAAATCAAAGTCGATTTACTTGATAACATAGATCAAGACAATTTGACATGTACCATCGGATACCTTTACCATTAGGTTTGTATCGGGTACTCTCAAAACCAATACAACTTGGCTTATATGTAATGGTATTGGCTGATACGTAAAACTTTGACTCAATGGGTCGAACCTGAACGAACCCTTTTTCTTGGTTGAAAAACTCCACACATCATGTACATAACTCGTCCAAGTGCTGGGTGGATTGGGTCAGATTTTCCATCATACCTACATGTTCAAAATGCTCAACAATTTCTGGATCTAGCTAGACTTGACGAATTTGGCTATCATTCTTCATATATTTGATTTTGTGTCAAAAGACTTATTGGGGGATCTTATGAACATGAAAACTTTTACTGCTGGAGTATAAAAATTAAGTGATTAATATTTTACCTGTCAACGATTCATACCCTAGTCATTCATTTAACATGATGCTCATTATCAGATGAAAATGTGAAAATAAGGGGGAAGAAAGTTGAGATGACAGTTGGAAAACCCAATGATTTTATTTAGGAGTTGCTTTTCATATGTCGATCATATTATAGGTATTTGGGTGTCTGCAAGTGTAGTTTCCTATTAGAATTTTACCTGGTCAAACAACAAAGTTAAAAGGGAGATATTTTTCTTGCTTGGTAAGTTTAGCAGTCTTGCAAATGAAGTTTAGAGTACGAACAGAAGTTTAAGTTCTACAAGTAAATGTATATGATGGAGAAAAGAAGCTTATCTTATTGAGGTATTGTTTCTGTTATTCTTGTTCATCTTTTTGCTCATGTATGTCTCCTTACACATGGGCCTTTTAGCCCTTTGTTTCTTAGTTACTTTATATATATATATGTATATACCCCTAGTATGTTTTTATACTTGTCTATCCTAGATATTGAAGTTTAATCCAAAAATTTCCCCCTAAAAATGCAATGTATCATTTTTGCCCCTCTATGTACAAACATATTGGTCAAATGATAGCCTATTAAACAAATTGAGAACATTTTGAATAATGTTTGTTTCATAAAATTTATTTTATGGGTTTCTTTGATCAAACAACAATTGGATTATCATTAAATGAAAAGTGAAAAATTAAAAAAAAAATAACTACTGTATATTTTTTCATTTAAACTCAGACAAGAGGAATCTAAAAAAAGAATCAATAAATTAAGTGGTGCATAATGTTGATTAATAGATCTTTTTCTCAATTGGTGGCTGTTGATTAATAGATTTTTTTCCCATCCCAATTGGTGGGTCTCATCTGTTGTTCAAATATGTAAAACCAATTTTCACTTAACTCAGTTGTATAGTTGAATGAATCTTGACTTACACATGCGACTCTTGTGATCTGTGTGTCCATCGGATGATGAAGAACACATATTGCCACATTAAAGGGTACTTCCTTTCGTTACTTTTCTCTGTTTTTTCACATGGATACAGCTTTTATCTATTTCTACTTATGTTTAGGCTGGTAGAACATCTTTTATACTTGGTTATTTTTGTTGTTAATTGATATTTTTGTCAATTTTTCCACTAGGGATTTGGTCGGCTATCTCTAGTTGCTGCATCGGCTGCCCAGTCTGCTGCCAATGTAGTCCAAGCAGGCACAAAAGAACTATCTTCCAAGGTATTTGAATTTTATTTTATGTACCTGTTGTATGCCATAAAGTTTTTTGCCAGGTACTCATTCTACATTTTAAACTTCACATTTGATTGGTCATACTTAGAAGAAATGGCTGCTCTGGGGAAATGTTAAGATTGTTCTATTGAGAAAAAAAAGATTGTTCTCAAAAACTAACTTCCTAGTTAAGGATCCAATATACAATTGCCGATGATTATTATAGTTTTGGGGCAGTAAAAGAATTATTGACGATACATGTCCCAAAAGAAAAAATAGGTATTAATTGTTCCCTTGCCTACAAAGCACACTTGATTTAATGTTAACTTCTTTAATGAATTAAATTACTACATAATGAATGTTATTAATACTATTCATACCCTAATTTTTTCAATATTCAACAATTGGTTTTCAGCAATGGGCCCTTTTCTTTCTTATTGGTTCTAGACCGAATTGAGGACTTATATTAAGAGAGGTCTCTTGGTGTATGTTAGATAATGTGGTTATGGACCAAAATAAAGGAGTAAATGCAAAACTAGAATCATGGTGTGATATCTTGGAGTTAAAAAGGTTTCAAAATAAGTCTAGTTAAGATTCAGTATATTAAATGCAACTTTAGTACGTAATGCAATGGGGTGAAGCAATGATAAGAAACTAAGACTTGAGAACCAAGACATTCCCAAAACTAACCAATATATTTGCCTTGGATTGATTATTCACAAGTAGGATAACATTAAGTACGTTGCATACAATATTAGAGCTGGATTGCTTAAGTGGAGATGAAACTCTAGAGTGCTATGTGACTGACCTGGTTTACTCATGCTAAAAGGCAAATTTATTAGATGGCTATTAGGTTTAATGCTATATATGGAACATTTATAGGTATTCATGAAGCAACATATTCATAGGATGACTATAATTGAAATGCGGGTGTTTAGATGAACGTATGTGATTCCCAAGACGTGGAATCATGGTTGTCAAATGTCTAGGCGAGCCTAGGTGTCAGACTTGCTTGTCACCTTGGTGATTAGGTATACACTTAGGCAACAAAGTTATATAATTGTACTATTATTTAATAAATTTCACATAATACGTATTTCTTGGTATTAATAATTATATTCATTACTGGTTAAAAGTTAGGATGATAGTATAAGTTATTTAAATTCATATAAACTATCACAAATATATTATTACTAATAAGTTAATAATTAATAAGTTAGTCAGCAATTTATGTTGGAACCCTTTTTTGTATTGAATAAATAAAAATAAATCATGGGGAGACCCCTTATTACTTGAGCAAAAATATATTACTATTAATAAGTTAACAAGTAATAACTTAATCTAACTAATATAATTCTATTAGTAGCCTATTGTAACTTATAAACAACTATATGACATGTCTGTGTTAAAATATGTGCGAATATGTATATGGCTAAATCTACAGTCTGCGGCTTAAGAATCCTAAGTTTTGTTCTTAAGCAGCTGTCAGCCAATGGATGAACTTAAAGCATTATATTAATTCAAATTTGAATTAAAGTCGTTCAAATTGCGGGATCATGAGATGTACTTGGAGCATGATCCAACAGTCAATAGCCACTTGAAAACATGCTTAAGCGCCAAACAATAGACGCATATATACATAGATATGTACATACATGTATGTGACCATCATCATATCCCCATTAGAACCAGACATTCAATTGGGCCAAAGCTCTAAGATGCTCACTAGTAGAAAACCACCTGAAATGCGGTTGAGCACCTAGTTCTAGTTTACCTAGGCTAGTTATTTTTTGGCTTTTGAAAAAAAAGACTAATTACATGGTGGCTGCATTTAACATTGATTATTTCAGCCTTGGGTCACAGGTAAGGGGAGCAAGGTCCTGTCATGCCTGGTTGCCTAAGTGAGCCTCTTTAACAACATTGTGGGAATTGAAGAAAAGAAAGTAACAAGCCCTATTTTGGTCTACGTTTGAGGGGTTTTTATTTCAGTAAGGGAATTTTGTAAATGGACAAACCCTCTCTACATGAACAGTATAAATTGGGCTAGTGATGACAGTAAAAGAAACAACTAGCCTCCAAACATCAATTGCAATTTTCATAACCCTTCCCCATTATGTACAATGTCAGAAAAGGCACCCCTATAAATTCTGGTAACACCCAACTTCAAGCACCGAGAAGAGACAGAGCTCTTTGAATGATGTGATTTACCTTCTTTCCCTTGGAAAAGTCTGTTATTCTGCTATTCCCACAATGACCTACAAATCATTGCCAGGCACAAGTTCCAGAGAAGAGACTGCATATTCCTACCACATCTCCACACCCTTCCAGTCAATAGCTCCGACTAATTTCTAGGTTGCGCCCAGCAAATCACTACTTATCGAGTTCTAACTATACTTTGGTTTGTCTTAAATAAATAATGTTGTTTTTTTTTTTTACAAATTATATCTGTTCCTTAATTAGCAAGTCAAATTTGTTTCTTGTTGTATTCATAAAAAGAAAAAATCTATTTCATGTTTAGCAAGTCAAGTTAGTTTCTTGTTTAACAAACTAGGTCTTGGCTTATAAAGTCTATACATACCCATTTAATCTCAGCTTTTCCCAAGCTTTCAAGCAGTTATTATAGTGCTGATTCCAAAACATTGAAGTGTTGATTCCTTCAAATTTTCTAGGTGTTGATTCCAAGTAGACTTCTAGTTGATTCTTAATTCTATCCCTTCTATCGCCTCTATTTCTCTTTCTTTTTTTCCTAAATTTTCTTTAGTTTCTTTTTACACCATATGCTAACCCTAATGCTCGATATAATATTATACATCAGAACTAGCCCAATCATCTTATTCCTTTGGTCCC
The DNA here is from genome assembly GCA_031762675.1 of Pachysandra terminalis. Classification (NCBI taxonomy): domain Eukaryota; kingdom Viridiplantae; phylum Streptophyta; class Magnoliopsida; order Buxales; family Buxaceae; genus Pachysandra; species Pachysandra terminalis. Next base: position 22,515,153 of record JAUPMG010000001.1, read on the forward strand.
TAGACTCCCCATATCTTTAGAACTGGTTCTGAAATTACTCGTTAACCCTAGAACTTGCGGTTAACATCTCTGAGACTTTCCTCATCAGTGTGAAAACCGGAAAGTCCAAGAAAGATAGGTTACGACCAAATATATCTGTGAGAATCTGGGTGTAACCTCAATATGAGAAACAAAAGTAGGTAGATTGAGGTGCTCTTGCCCTCTCTTAATTTATTAACATTTGTAGTAGTCTCTGATATCATGTAACTAACAATCAACATAACACCTTATCCCAACTAATTGAGATGGCAACATGAATACTGTTATGCTGTCCCAATCTATCACGACCATGACTTCAGTATTCTCTGATTTCATGCAACTAACAAAAAACAAAACACCTTATCTCAATTAATTGAGATCAGCAACACGAATCCTGTTATGGCATCCCAATCTATCAAGACCACGACTTCAGTTAGATTAGGTATCTACAGTTCATTTGTGACAGACTCCATCCAAGTACCTTTTCGGCAGTCTTCTAGCTACTTATAGATCCTTCAAATTGCACTTGCACCATCTTGCATCTTCTCACAACCGCCTAGTCTGCAAATGTTTACATGATATCTTGTAGTTTACATAACAGTATTCATGTTGCCAATCCTAATTAGTTGGGATAAGATGTTTTGTTGATTGTTGTTTACATGATATTGGAGAATTTTGCAAATTTTAGATTAATAAATAGGGCCACAAACAGTGCATTGAGAAGCCTTGGATTATCCCTAACTTTTCCTATATCAAGGACCTTATGTCCTAAGAGATGATTTTTCACTCTCCATTCTTCTAATTTTATGGACAAAACAAAGGCAACATTTAGCTTTGACTTTGGATACCCAAAACTCATTATAATGGTTTTGGAAATCAAGGCTGTTGAGTGGTTTTGGTTGCCCACAATTTCATGTTTGCTTTTGATTTTGGCTTATGTCGATGTTGAGAAAGAAATTGGCAGTAAAACAAGTATCCCACTCTATTGTTTAGCACAATCTTCCCATCAAACAAGGGCTGTTTTTTTTTTCTTTACAAGTATACCACAATTGGCAGCATTTACTAATTTGCCATATCTTGATTAATGATTTTCCGTGAAAAGACCCCCTCCCTCCCTCTGACACACACACATACACACACATTTTGAATGGCTTTCCTTGTTTTTCTCCTCATAATTGTTTGAGGTGTGTGGCAAAGCAAATGCTTGATTTCCCCCAAGACCACCTTTTTTTTTTATGTGATGTGGAACCCCTGACCCCATTTAGTGGGGACAGGGTAAACCCCAGGTACATGACCCCCCACCCACAAGGACCATTTATCAAGTAAGCCCGGGTACTCGAACCTGGGACCTCCAGTTCCTGAGCTGGAGAGCCCGCCCGTTGAGCTAACCCGTGTGGAACCCCTGACCTGATTTAGTGGGGACAGGGTAAACCCTGGATACATGACCCCACCAAAACCACCTTAATTTATTAAGAACGGCTCTTAATTTTTAACTTGATCAAAGGTAGGCACTACCTAAAACTTAATCATCTAAATAACTAAAACAACTGTTCATTCTGTCAAATTGCTAAATGCCCCTGCATTTTATCGAGGTACAAAAGAATTTGTGTGAAGGAAGCATTCTGATTCTGTTCACAAGTTACATTATGATTAAAATTTAACATTTTGAGGGCTGTTATGAGTGGTATCATTGGCAACATATGATAAATTTATGAAGCAGTGGTTCCTTTTGTTTTTTGGGTGAGGTCATTTTGGATTAATCCAACTGTAGTCGTTCAGCGGGGTATCCCCACATGTTAATATACTGTATAGTGTATACATGACAGTATTTATCGGCGCATAAGGAGATGTCTTCCGTTCGTATTGTACAGTTTATGAAAAGGCGCGAAGAGAAGAAATTCAGCAGGCACACTTTTATAGGACTATTTCGATGAATGTGGGATTGATTATCTAGTGAGTCTGGGACGAGCTTAAATGTGCAATATGTTATTAACTAATCGGTTGCATTGAATTCCAAGTTTTTTCCAACTGGACACTGTTTGTCATAATGGTGTTATTACTTTCCCCTATGAGAATGGAAGTGTTTCACCATCAAGTTATGTATAGTTTTACCCTTTCCGCCATCATTTTGGAACCATGCAGCTATAATCTTTGAAACAATTAGCGTATTCTTTTTTTGAGAAAAGTGGATTTTCAACTCATTTTTGCAGGTGAGAGAAGGCGGTTATGATCACAAGGTAAATGAAACAGTGAGTGTGGTCACCACAAAAACTAGTGAGATCGGGCAGAAGACATGGGGACTCATGAAAGGGGTCATGGCTCTGGCATCGCAGAAGGTTGAAGAGTACACTAAAGAAGGCGTCAACTGGCAACGAAACGAGAGTGAGAGGAACGATTATTATCAGGAGTTTGGGCAGGAGACCAAAGGGTTGAACTCTTCTTCATCAGGTGGACAATTCAACTCTATCAATTCAAGCTCTTGGGATGATTGGGACAATAAAGATAACCCAAGGGAAGAATCTGTAAAAGGGTGGAACTCTTCATCAACAGGTAGACAATTCAACTCTGTTAGTTCAGGCTCATGGGATGATTGGGATGGTAAAGATAAGCGAAAAGAAGAGCCTGGGAAAGGAGCAGCATCACAGAATGGGGATAGCTGGGCAGGTTGGGATGATGCCAAAGACGACGGCCACGAGAATTACTACCACAGCTCGTCCAACAAGAGTGCCGTGGGTCAGAATGGGAAACCCGATGCCTTGTGGAGTGATGGTGGCTTCGTGTAAGGTTATTCTCATTTGATATTCTGCTCATTTCTACTTGATGGAGAGACAAAGTCACCTAATATTTTGCTATTTACAGGGATTGCCACATAAGAGTAACTCTAGCTTTTTCCAAGTGAGACACATTTTGTGAGTTTGAAGTCTCCAGATTTGTAAGGACTGTAATTGCTCATTAATCTTCATGTGTTTGTTAATGTCTGTTTTTCTCAGTTCAAGATCTTAAATAACATTTTTCACTGAATTGTATTTAAAATTGTGACACAGAAATATAATGCTCTTTGGGCATTAAGCATGCATAGGCGACGGCAACTGGTTAGGTTTAAACCCTGTGTTGCAATAACAAATAGGAGAAAAGGGTTTGAAGGGTCATTTCAAGCAAGGTTTTAAATTTTGCAGGCATTTTGATAAAATATTGCTATTTTATCTGGCAAAATATTGTTAGGCCCCACTTAGTGAAATCTCAAACCACCGATGTGTGGCTCACTTGGTAGCAGCTGGGCTTTATTGGGCGTCTCCGGAGGTAAATCTGGAGTTCAAATCCCACTAGAAGCACTTGTGGCCAGGGGTTTACCTTTAATGCTCCCGCCCCGAACACGTGGATTAGTCCCACACGTAAGTGGGTGTGGGGACGCCACGTGGTTAAGACAAAAAAAAAAAAAAGTGAAATCTCAGACCTACATGGTTCATCAAGGAGCTATTGTAAATCATTAGAAATGATAAATCACTAAATCAGCCTACTTTTGGATTGATAATTAGGATGTGAATTAATTCCATTTTTAGTGCTCCTAAAGTCATATTAGAATCTTTTGAAAGTAATGGATCTTATTATTATTAAAGCAAACAGAATTTAGGATTTTAATATCGCTGACGTTGGGGAGAATCTAGTGGCGAAAACTTTATTATTAAATAATTAATTTGGAGACTAAGGCTGTATTTGGAATCTTGGATTTAAATAATAAATAAAAAGAAATAGAAAAGAAAAGTATTTCTTTTCAAATACTTGATTAAGATGAAACATAAAAAGAAAAGAAAATCAAATTCCGACGATTTTTTAGTGAATTCTCGTATATTCCAGCAAGATTGATTAGTCGCCCAAAAAAAACAAAATTTTTAAAATAGGTTGAAATAATAGAGAGCGCTTTCCATCTTTCTTTCAAAATCTCCACATTTTTTAAGAAAAAGATTTTAATACTAAAGGAAAAAAATTTCAAACCATTTTCTTTTCAAATCTGTATCTCTTAACTTTTTCCTTCTCAACCAAATACGCGGAATTACTTTCTCTAAAATTTTCTTTCTCAAAATTCAAAATTCCAAACATAGCCTAAAAAAATTAATCATCATAGGCCCCTATTTCTTAATTGGACTTGCAGGACTAAGGTGGTCCCCAAAATAAAATATCTCTTTGGAAACTATTCAGAAGTAGTTTACCCATTAAGGATATTCTAATTAATTATCAGAATGTGATGCGCTAGATGTGTTGACAGTGAAGAAACAGTGAAAACATATTTTCTAAGGAATGTAATCTAACTAAAAGTGTGTAACGGCTTTTAAAGAGTGACCTACGTACCATTTCCAAAACCCTAACAGACAAATCAACCTCAAACTAGCTTTTTACCTTAATCACAGCTCCCAATGTACATGGGAGCTGTGATTTTTCCCATAGTATTGAGGGGTCATCACTGTGTAGGCCGGCCCATTGCCAAATTAACGCAAACCATGTTTGGACAAGGTAGGCTAAAACTTATCTGGTTAGGTTGGGCCTTGGGCTATATTTTAGGGCCAATTTCAAACTTAGAATGAGCTTAAACCATTATAAACCCGGACCAATCGACCTATCAAGGCGTGTTAGTCTCTTTAGTTACACTTAACAAAAGGGTGGTAAGTGTTAGAAACAGTATAATCTGAAGAATGGTGGTCAATATTATTTTAAAAAACATGAGTTATTTGTCGTTGTAGTTTTCCGAAATCTCAAAGCAGGGTTTTGTAATTTACCCTTAAACCGGACTACACCCGGTCCATTCTAGTTTGTAAGCCGAGAGTCGGTTTGTGTTCAGATTTGGTTTCAATATTTTCCCAATAGCACTATACTACGGTTAGGGATGTACAAATGGGTCGCGTGTGCCGACCCGGCACGATAAAGCACGTGCCTTTCTTTCCATGGGCCAATATGACATGGCCCGATTATTTAACCAGCCGTGCTAATTTCAAGTCCCCCTAGACCTAGCACGGGGCACGATTATTATCATACCGTGGTTTGCCTATAATTTGACTAAAACAAGGTTCTTATTCTTGGGATTATGGATCGGATCGGACCGGTCCGGGCCAAACCCGATACGGATCGACAATTTGGTCTAGGATCGGCCGATATCTGTTGGATCATTAATTTTATAAATTAAAAAAAAACTCTGGATCGCTTCAATCGGTCCGATCCAGTCACTGGACCAGTCCAGATCAGTATCGGTTGGACCGGTCCAATCCAAAGCCACTTGATTCAATAGTCGTATCGTGGCTTGGGATCGGACTGGTCCTGGCTGATCCGGATCGGTCTGATTCTAAAAACCCTGGACTAAAAGCCTAATCGGGCTTGGGTCGGTGCCATGACTCCTATAAGGCCTATCGTGCCGTACCTGGGCACAGACCAAATCATGCCGTACATGGCTGGTACGTGCAGCGGAGCCTTAACTATCAACATTTTCTGCTATAGCAGTTCAGAACACTGCAAGTCTACAACCCATATGACCACGCAAACAAACGTTGGACATTCCAAAAATAGAGAATCCAACTTCTCTTTACTCTTCCCAAAAGTTACAAAATCCTTGGTCTCATAGATGAGTAAACAACAAAACAAGACCTACAGTGGGTATAATACACATAACAAAGCAAAAAATCAATCCCCCCTTGCCAAAACTAAAACCCAAAAAGAACACCTAAAGAGCAATTCGGCTTTACAGCTGAGATCTCATCTTATACCACAATCATCCAAACTGGTGTGAAAGCAGATAACCCCTCCAAGCTAACTTCCCCACCTTGTGTACTTTTTACTAATGTCAACAGCTCAAACTCTATGGTTACAGAATTCTTCATCATCATCAAAATCCATCACTTGTTGTCTCCTGAAAATTTTCTGCATGTGTAGATTAAGCTTGAGATCAAAACCTTGTGTGTTTTCTTCAATTGGCTTTTACGTTTCTGTTGACGACATTGGTGAAAGACACGCGAGCGACATTTGTTCAGAAACGTAACAGAAGTTAGTCCAGACTGATACCCCTCTCTCTTGCTGCCTCTAAGACAGTACTTCTGTTTCCTGTAATCTTCGACAGGTTGAAATAAGATTTCCACAGCTTAACCGAAAACGGATATACTGACAAAGCCCTCTGATGGAACCTCCGTGACATCGCCTCGGCAACTGCCATATTACCCAAAATACCTGCTGCTTCTACCCATATATGCTCTGGTGCCAGTGGGACAGCCTGAAAGATGGAGTTGACCAAGATGGTACTCGCCCAAAAAGCTACGCTAGCAGAAGAAACGGCGGTGAAGTTCAAGTCTCCTGTTATGAACTTGCAGACTGATAGAGCTAATTGATAATTGGCTGGAAAGATCTCCATAATAGCCTCAACAAGATCCACCAGATCCTTCGGTTTACTGCATTTCTTAGGCAAAAGAGAGGAACCATGCCATGCTTCAAGAACCAAGTTCGCTATGGAACAATCACTGGAAATTGAACCGAGCATGTTATTGATCAGCTGTCGAGATCTAGGCTTCTTGATGTTTCGCAAGAATTTTCGAGACAATGGCTCGGAGATGGGCATAGACCGAGTGTAAACCAAGTAACTGTTCAGAACTTTCAGAATTCCGCTGGCAGGAGCATCCTCGGTCAATTGTGACCTGGTATTAAGCATAAACAAGGAATGCTCTCTCACACAATATTTAAAATCCCCAGAAGAAGAAGCCATCTTCAATGCTCTGTCAATTGCTAGGCAAGCTTCAACCAGATCATTCTGTAATAGCCTGTGGAGAGAGAGATTAAGCAGCCCAAACAAATCATCCTTCTGGTTAGAAGAAGCAACATGGGCATTTGGATCATCCTCCACAGCATCCGATGTTTCATTCTCAGGATTTTGGACTTGCCAAACGGATTGAAACCAACGGATCATCAGTTCTTTTGCAAAACCATCTCTTCCATTCTCAACGGCATATGTTGCATATTGGTTCCAGATGCAATGAATTCCAGGAATATCTGTTGGCCAGTTAACAAGGGCCTCTTCAAACACTGCAAAACTAGAATCCTCAAAATCTTGTTTTCGCAACCGGGCCGATGTTAGAACAAATTCCAAGCAGTTTGGATACAATGTACTGTACTTATCCAACAGATTCCTACTGCAATCTAAGCCCTCGACCACTGCAATACACCTAACATGGCTGAGAGCCAGCATGTGCGCTGATCTGACAGCAGTTATCCTTTCAAAACCACAATTTTTGCACAAATCAACTGAGTTTACGGCCATTTCCATCAGTTCCACGGCATGCTGCTTCTCATCAGCTGCTAATTGAATGGAAGGCCATTCTACCGAAAATGGGAGTTCTTTCTCATACCCAAACTGCTGTACTATTGACTCGGGCAGTCTCCTGTAGATTACTAAGTACACACAACAAACCCAAAAGATACATTTGTCAGATAATGTCAAACAAGAAAGGATATTTGGGAGCAAAAGAGAAGAGGACTCGTTAGAATCTGTCACAGCTGGGAGGAGTCCATAGATTCTTGTGATCGCCTTCATTACATTTCCGGATACGCAAAAGCAATCCATCATCTGCAAAAACAGGTCCAATAAACACGCACTCGCATGCACCATGTCCCTGTCAGGAGCAGATACAAGGCGGCAAAGTGTTGACAAAGCAGTATCATATGCTATCAACCGATCATCAATATGTGTCCGACTGTCGTTATACATAAGCCAGAGCTCATAAGAGCCTTCATTCTGCTGAATCTGGAACAAGGTACGGTGTCGGAATACACAGTTCACTTCGATTTTATAAAGTAAAAGATATAACCAAGTAAAATAGAAGGGACGCGTGCTCTACAATTTGAGAAACAAGAATAACCCAAAAAAGTAAATGCACCAACATGAAGATGAGTAGATGACAGCAAGGAACCTCTCCAACGCACAGACAATTTCTCAAATACAGCCATATATCCTTTTAACTTTTCAATTTATTTGCTTTTCTTGCACCCCCCCCGCTCTTTCTTATGTTTTGCAGCTGGAAGCTAGGATTAAAAGAGCACCCAACAAGAGAGGGAGGCTCAAACCAGTCACATCAGCCTTATAAATGCTCATATGCAATTGGTTGATCTGAGTTGAACCGGTTTGTACAATTCGTCATATGAATCATACAACCAATTCAATTCAATCCTAAATTGATTCAAATCATATAAAAAATCCGTTTATGTTTTTCGAACCATACGATTTATGCTTTGAATCTTAATATTCACGATTTCATCATACAATTCACACGATTCAAAGGATTCGACTCTGCAACTCTAAGAAATTCCATTTTATTTTCTTTTACTAAAAAAAATTACCTTTTTGTTTAATCCTTCTGTATATAGAATCTGTCCTCTACAGCAATATTAACAAAAAAATGCCTTATCCCAACTAGTTAAGTCTGCAACATGAATCATGTTCTTCCATTCCAATCTGTATAAAACCATATCTTCAGTCAGATTATGCATATCTAAATCCCTTTGGACTGGCTCCACTCTGCTTTACACCCCCAAAACATCTTAACGTACTTTCCTTAGGTTAAGGAAACATCAGATTGACAACCTTGTCTCCACCTATCTTGAGATCCATCTGATCCATATGGAACAAATTGTTATGTTTTTTATGCAATTATTAATTAAAAAAAAAAAAGTATTATCACATGTTGGGATAAGGCATATGGTGATATGATGATGATCTTTATATAAAGCATAAGAAAATATCAACAACGTACTTGCTACGCTCTAAGAATATCAATAAATGTATGATACAGAATGACAATCAGCAAATAGAGTATTGAAGTCCATGACGCCCATGTATATTTGTCATCATGCTGGTAAAGAAATGAATATAATCCATTTTCCTTTCTTTTTTATTTTTTGGGTAAGCATTAAGGTAGTCTTAATTGATGCAAACGGCATTACAAAGAACTAAGAGCATATGAGTCCTTAAACTTCCATAGAGGAGATCACACAACTACAATAATAAGCGGGAGAAAAGATCGAAGAAGTTATAATAGACTTTAGTAATCAAACTACAAACATCAACCCTGGTTCCAGTACCATACCGCATGGAAAAACATGTCATCCTTCCCAATAGCCTTCTCATTTCTATAGTATATATGCAGATAAACAATCCAAAGAGCTACAGATGCTCGGTCAGCCTCAAGAGCTCTGGACAGCACAGAGAGAGCCTGCGATACAATTTCTCAGAAGCGTGAGGGAAAAAAAATGGAATTAGACATCAATATAAATAGTTAAAAAAACAGATCAAACAATCACTTGCATAGAAGATTCTGTATAACATGATTGTACTGCTGCTGCTGCTCAATATTCCAGGAGCAAGCAGCAAACATCACCTTTTTATTCCCTTCTAGCCTATTGACCTCCCGATTGAAAAAATCCAGAGCAATGTCGAGAGACTGTTCAGGATCATTCAAATTTTGTTCAAGCTGTTTCTACAGAAAAAAAGAGGAAGGAGTTAGATAAAATTTCAAACACGACCCAGATAGTATGAAGTTCAAATAAGCACACAATTGGCCTACACTGATGAGACGAGTATTTAGCTTCTAGAATATAAAGCCTTAAGAAGTGATAGTTGAGAGAAACATGCGAAACTATATCAAGTTCGAAGAAATACAAATAGAGCATGGGATAGCAAACATGCTACAGAAACTTGAAGAGAATTTTTATTTTTATTTTGCAAACACGCTTGACAATATATTGATCAAATGACTTCTTCTCAAACTGTAAAGAAAGATATGATTTACAGGTGAACATCAAACTAAGTTCTCTAAGTGTAAGTCACATGCATCTTAGCCACATGTGCATGAACAAAATAAACTTTCACTAAAAAATAGAACAAAACAAACTAAAAATAAACCAATTGTTCTTTGAAAAGATAAATTTCCACTCCAAAATGGGGTCATCCATGATCTAGAGGTCAAAATAAAGAATACAGAGATCGCATTATTAAGGAAAAAAAAATTGTAAATGTCAGATTTTACACGATAACGTCTAATTTCTCTGCATTTTGTGCCCAGTTTATCTTTGACAAGAAGGCAACAATTTAATCATCCATTGCTCGGGTATCAATACAGTCAAGGAATGCACTGTTCTTAATAGATTTTGTTTGTATCCATATAAAAGTAAAATACTGTTGAGGAATGAATAGTTAATCCAACAATAAAGGGAAAATTACGAAAATCCCCTACTTTATGAGATTTATTGCCCAAAAGTATATTGACTAAATAAGTTTGCAATACAAGTATAGAAATACCAAACTATTTACCATACGGTCCTCTGTCACATGACAGAGGACGTGTCAGCCTTGTCCCCTACACTTGCATTTTAAAAAAAACTAAAATACCTAAACTACCATTCCCCCATTCTCTCTCTCTTTTTCTCTCCTTGCACACTGGGGTGTGCATCCTTGTAAACATTGGAGTGTGCATCCTTGCACACTGAAGATGCACACTAGGATGTGCATCCTTGCACCCTAGGGTGTGCATCCTTGCACATTGGGGCGTGCATCCTTACACACTGGGATGTGCATCCTTGCACACTGGGGTGTGCATCCTTACACACGGAAGATGCATACTAGGGCGTGCATCCTTGCACACTGGGATGTGCATCCTTGAACACTGAAGATGCACACTGGGGTGTGCATCCTTGTACACATTGGAGTGTGCATCCTTGCACACT